>JAJPUD010020902.1:0-23896 GCA_023553655.1 Myrmecobius fasciatus | reverse complement strand
CCCTGTCTCCCTATCCCTGAGTTCCCCGAAAACAGTGCTACTTTCCTACATTTTTGGGTTTGTTTACTAAAAGGAAAATTATATGCTTTGTGTTACATGCTTTGCATGGTTTCTTTGGAGTTGCATTTAACAAAAATTACATTGTCTTTATCATGTGTTTTTCTTTTGATTCTCTTTCTTAACTATATCATTTTAATAAAAATATTCAGTTTCTCTGAAATTATAATTTTTCTTTTTTTTTCATCTAACTTTGGCTTAACTTGAGTAATTGGGTTTGAGGGCTCGTTGAGTACAAGCAATTGAAAAGTAAACAGAAGATTGTCAGTTTCTTCTAATAATTTCAGGTTCTTCTTTTGGTGATAAATGAAGTGGGTAACCCAGATGTTCCAGTTAAAATGGGATAAGGAAATTTGTGTTAATGTTTTCAGAGAGGATTTATTAAATTATAGTTTTACAGCCAGTTAGAGCAGGGAGTAGGCCTCCAGATCTGTACCCCGATTGGGGTGACAATATGGCAGTTTCCCAGATTGCTGTGTTGTGGCATTTGCAATGATAGCTTCCCAACATACATTTATTAATTAAGATTGCCCCTCAATTTCATTTAGTTCCAAGGTGGTGATTGTTGTGGATCAAAGCATTATCTGCTGTTTGTTTTATTATCTGTGCCTTAGATCTTTGAAGACAGTAATTGTTTGAGGGATATGAGAATATAGGATTAGAACCAGGGGTGTGTGCATGTGTGTATGTATTTGTGTGTGTGTGCATATACATGCGTGTGTGCATGCATACATTATGCCTTCTAATATGTCTTGCTATGGAGCCGTCCATGTCTAGATGGATACTTTATATGTGAAGTTACATTGGACAAAATGGAAGGTTCCTTCTTGGATCATTTTGGAGGTCAAAGCAAAATTCAGAGGACAATATACATGCTAGTTATCTGACTGATGTCAGGAGAATGACCTTAGGTTGTTTTCTCAAATGAAGAATGAGCAACTTCATAGAAGTGCTTATGTATTTTCTTCCTTCCACTCTGGGATTCTGCATGTGATACTATAATTTCATATTTGAGATGAGAAGAGAAATAAGTTTCGCATAGAAAGAGATTGTAAAACAGGCATAAAGGTTTTGTTAATATATAGATAACTATGTATATTTGTATAAATATATATGAATTATGCTTCTATATAAATATAGTAAATCATGTGAATTATGTACTGTCAGAAATGGGTATAAAATTATAGATAGTACATGATATGAAAAATATTGCACAAAGAAAAGTTTTGTTGGTTTTGCCATACTAGAACAGGCATTCATTTTTGTGGATATATCACAATTTGTTTAGATATTTCTTAATCTTAGACACATTTTTCCTATGGGAATAATAGTGCTATGAATATGTAACATGTCACATATACATGTGTGTATATAGTAGTGTAATTTTAAATGCTGTATATACAACATTGTATTGTGACAAACTTCTATTAAAATAAAGCTTTGTGACAAAAACAACAGTGTAATGCAAATTTTGATATTTATAGCAAAATACTTGGCATGGCATGTAAAAAGTGGGGACAAACCATTTTACATTTCATTGTTAAATTTTGGACTATTGTTTTAGTTGTGAACATTTTTCTACTATTGAAATTGTTTGAACCTATTTGATTCCTAGCTTTATTTTATCTGTCTTTCAGTCTCTCTATATCCAGGAATCTTCTAATATCTATGGATTTTAACTCTGTGGGATATGAAATCAGAGTTGTGATCTATGGGTGAAAAGTCATAATAAATTAGTAACTTCTTACTTAATTTGAAAATGTTTGTCTTCCTATAGAACCTCCAATATTGTATTCATGATAGCTCTTTTCAGATATTTGAAGTGCTTTCTTATATAAGAGATAGTAAACATGTTCTGATTGGTCCCAGAAGACTGGCTTAGGACCAAGCTGTAGTAGTAACTAGGAAACCTGTAGAAAATGATCATTTTTTGGGAGGTAATGGAGATATAATTTATTGGGGACTAGGAATTGTATTGGATGACCCCTTTGATAGTTTTGTTTTGATCATTTCAACTTTTAGCGACAGAGAAAGAAGACCAAGATTAACATATTTCTCTTCCAACTTTGCATTTAGGACTTTTCAAATGCCATTGGTGTAAATATACAATATATTTATTGAAATAAAGTTTTGCAAAGCAAATTATAGTAGAGTATAATTTTACATTTATAGCAAAATGCTCGGAATAGTATCTAAAATGTGGAGACTATTTTACATTTTATGTATCACTGGAATTCTGTTTGAATATGTTCAGTTGCAAACTTTATACTAATAAAGTTTGGATCATAATTTGTTTATAATTAAATTTTGGTGAATATGCTAATATAGAATATGCCAGTAAATTGGTTGTTTGGTCATGTAGCAGCGTAGATTGGTTTGTCTTTGAATTTCTTCAGTTTGTACACTTTGAAGAAGAGGTCAGTTTAAATAGAATAATTTCATTTTGGAAATCTTAATTACATTAACTCACATAAGTAGATTTGATTTAAACAATAATCATCAGAGATGCAGTCTAATAGCGGCATGTCAAAAAGAGTGCATCCTTTAACATAAATTGTATAACTACTTGGCAGTTTGATTTTTTTCAAAATACGTATTTTAAACATTTTCAAGTAATGCCTTTTTTGGATTTTTTTCTAAAAGTTTGCAGGTCAATACTGCTTATGGAATCAGGAGACTTTCATTTAAAAATTACTTCTATTATGATCCATCTTTATTGACTTTAAGTAAGATGCTTTACTTTTCCAGAGCTTTATTTTCCACAGCAGCAAAATTAGGGAACTGAATTAGATTATTTCCTCCTCCATTGATATAATGTTTGAAGACTCAGGGCCATTTTATATCCTGATGAAGTAGGATGTAATATAGTACATATTTCATGTAAAATATTATATATTTCACTTCTGTGAAGTAAGGATAACAATGTTATAGAATTATAGCTGGATGGATATCAAAGGTACTTGAGTCCTGGTCCCTTCGTTTTTTCGATGAGGAAATTAAGGATTATATAGATTTAATGATTTTAACAAAGTCATACACACAAACAGGTAAGCAATGGAAATTGATTTCAGGTGCCCTTCTCCTCCCCTTTCCATTATGTGATTAGGAATGGTTGAGGTGATCTCAAAAGTTTAGATTGAACACTTGAGTGTTGAACTTGTTATACTATGGGAATAAACAATAAGCACCTTCTGTGTTTGAGGCATTGTACTAAATATTTTCCAAATTTTTTCTCATTTGATCTTCATGACAGCTATGTTCAGTAGGTGCTATTATCACCCTCATTTTACAGTTGAAAAGATTGAGACAGAGAGGTTAAGTGACTTAACTGTTATCGTATGATAACTAGTAAGTGACTTGAGGCAGGATTTGAACTCAGGTCTTCACTTCAGACCCAGTGCTCTTGATTGTGCCATCTAGCTGCTTTGAAATGTTTAAAAAAATAAAATAAAAAAATAAAAACAAAAACAAAAACAAAAAAAAAACCTGCTGGGAGACCTCAGCTTCATTGGAGAAATTTTTTGTGAGAATTTGTGGGAGGACATGAATTCACCCAGAGTGATACTATGTTGCTGAATTGTGCTCTTCACCATTAAAGGGGATTACCACACCAATAAAACTGAAACTATTTGACATATTTCAATCTTCACTTTCCTTTTCACTTATTTTTATTATGAAAATAAAGTAGCTTTGCCTAAGGTTAGTAGCTTTGCTTAAAGAGAAACCTTACCATATTAGGTGAGATACAAGATCATCTTAACCAGTATTCTCTTTGTATAAACGAGGGTATATGTAGTGAAAGGAATTATCAGTCGCCTTCTTTAATATTTCCTGTATTGTCATTCATGAATTTATTGAAATTTTTTTTGACAAGCTTTTCCCCCCCTCTGTTTCAAAATAATTATTCAGTTTAGAATGAATTAGTAAAGGGAAAGAAGAAAAAGTTCTTCTCAGACCTATAAGAAGCATCTTTTAAAACCAGTCTTAGTCTCTGCTGAGTCTAAGTATCTTCTGCTAGTATCATTAGTTAAGGGGGGGATATAGCATCATCAGAAAAAAAATGTAATAAAATGGTTCACCTTGTTAAAAGAATTTAATAGTTAGGCAACTAACATTTGTTACTCATAACACTATATCACAACTACATCTTCAGCATTTAAAGATTGATCTCAGTAGTACCACTAAGTACTGAGATAATTTGTAGAAAACTAGCATGAAGATTATATGCAGTAAAATTTTTCTTTCATCATTGTCAAATATATTGAGCATTGTTCATGAGGAGATAGTTAGATATGGCATTGCCTTTTCCCTTGAAAGGCTTGTCATGTCTGAATAGGCTTCCCCTGAAAGGCTCTATGTATCTAGATCAAAGAAGGTGCTGTGCTCTTATGAATAAAGTAGCTCAAAAGAAATGTGAGATGTGCAAGTTTAGACATCACCGCAAAAGTTCATTGGACTGTTTTTGTGTCTGACCAGTGATAGAGCCTTCTGTGCTCTTTTTGAACTGATCAGTGACAATCAGGTACAGGTACCTTGACCTCAATATAATGTCATTTTGGTCCTCTTCAAGCATAAAGGATAGCAACCAACTTACATTTAGATTGGGAGAGGACACATATACATAAATATTTTTCATGATAAGGACAATAAGATAAAAGTTTTGCTATTGAATATTGTATATATGTTGTAAATACACATCTTTTGCCAAAATCTTTTTGCCAAATCTTAACACTTTTATGTTTACATCTTTTATGTATTCTGCCTTCTCTTTGTCACTATTGTCACCCTGTTGCAAGTCCTTATTTCATGCCTGAATTGTTGCAGTAGCCTTCTTGTCAGTCTCTCTGCCTTAACACTTTCCATTCTGGTTCACTCTTTGCTTAGCTACCAAGTTATTTTCAATAAACACTAATAATGGTTTCTTATCTCTAAGATCAAATATAAAACTATTAACTAGCATTTATATACTACTTTAAAGTTAGCAAAATGGTTTACATATGTTAACTCATTTGATCCTCAAAACCCTGTGAGGTAGGTGTTATCCCCATTTTACATATGAAGAAACTGAATCATAGATAAGCTAAGGGACTTGCTGAGGGTCACACAGCTAATAAGTGCATCTGAGGCAAATTCTAGTATTTTCTTGACATCCAAGTCTTGTCCTCTATTCAACTGTATCAGCTCTGTTTGACTTTTAAAGCCCTTTCTTAACTTTCCAATTTTCTTGCATCTTATTTCCCATCACATACTCTGGAATCCAGTGACTGATCTCTTTGCCTTTTCTTACACAAGATACTTTTTTTCTCATTCATTTTAACTGGATGTCCTCCATGCCTGAAATTCTCACCTCTGTCTCCTACCTTTCCTCAAGTCTCAGTTAAAATCCTACCTCCTGTAAGAATCCTGGTCCTCCTTAATGCTACTATTACCTTCCCTTTGAAGTTAATTCAAGTTATCTGATATAGAAACACATTATATATAAGTGTAGATATGTATGTGTATATACATGTATAGTTATATATGTACATATCTACACATACATACAAAGATACATGTTGTAATTATTTCTCCTCTCCCCACCAATTAACTTGTTAATTCTTGGAGGGCAGGAGCTGTATTTGTTTTTCTTTGTTTTTCTGGTGCTTAGAACAGTGTCTGACATAATTAGAACTTAGTACATACTTGTTGACTTGACAGCAGTCCTGTAAGTAATAATCTTAGCTAAGTTTTACAGATAAAGAAACTGAGACAAAGAAAATTAAGAGATTTTTTCACAGTTATACAGTTGATAAGTGGTCGAGCCAGGATTTAAATTACTATCTTGCACCTTCAAGTCCTTTGCACTTTCTACACAAGTGTTTTATAGCATACTGAGTATAAGATGAGTTGTATGATAAATTTGGAAACTTGGAGAAAATAGCAAAGACAGAAGAGTCTGTAGTGCATTGAAAAAGTGGAGCTTCAGATAAATATTGAAGGAATTGGAGGGCATAGTTAAAATATCTAGTAGTGTGGAAGGTATTTTAACAGGTGTCAGGTGAGAAAGGCCTGAATAGAATCACACTATTAAAAGTGGGAAGAGATTGTAGGGTTATAAATTTGGATGTAGAAGGGACTTCAAGAAGCAAATTACGCAACCTTCTAATTTTATAGTTGAGGAAACTGAAGCCCAGAGAAGTTATGGCTTGTTTAAGGTCAAATATTTAGTAAGTGGTAGATTCGGGATTTGACCCCAAATTTTTTGGCTCTTAAATCCTATTTTCTCCACTATACCACAGTGTTACCCCAGGCACCCTTGTCATCTAAGCCAAGATTTCCTGCCCACAATCCTTGTCAGTCATTAAGCCTCTTTGTCTTCCTTATTCTAAACATTTTCAGTTCTTTAAACTTTTCTGTGTAACATAATTTTGAAATCTCTTAACATTTTAGTTGCCCCTCTTTGTATGTACTTGAGTCTGTCAGTTTCTCACTTAAAATGTGATACTCAGAATTGAATTTGAGTTTGATTCAGAGTATAATGGGCTTATTATTTGCTTTTATATGGACACCACATTTATATTAATGTGCCACAGAAGATTGTTAGTTTTTTAGCAGATGTCACATTATTTGTTTTTATTGAGCTTATTAACAACTAAACATAGGTAATGGAAATGAGACTAGAAAGGTGAGTCAGATTTGAGAAACATTATGAAGGAAGAATTGGTAGCATGTAGAAATTATTAGGTATGAGAAGAGTAAGAAGAATCAATTATGACCTCAGGGTTTTGAACCTGTGGGATTGGCAGAATGGTAGCATCACTGTGAGAAATGGATATGTATGAAGGAAAGAGATTGTGGGGGTCAAGGGAGAGAAGAAAAGTTTGCTTTTAGGCAAAGTTTGAAGTTATGAACATTCAGGATAGAGGTAAGAGAAGAAGAAATTTGAGAAAGATCTGAATATGTATGTCCTGGCAACAGATTGAATCTGCTTTCTGAGGACTAGCTTAGCAGAACTCAGAGATTCATCTCTATTGGTCCTAGGTCATTTGATGACAAATTCTATCTCATGATAAGCCATGAAGTAGAAAAATATATAATGGCATAGAGGAAGAATAATGTATTATATATCCTCTTTGGGCTTCAAAGACCAGAGGATTCTGTTTGATTTTAGAGATAATAGGGACCAGTCAAGTTTATTGAGAGGGGAGAACTGGAGTTTGGTGGTCAGAATTGTCATTTAGAAAAATCAGTCTGGTAGCTGTGTGGAGGAAGCATTAGCATGGGGAAAGACAGAGATGCTTTAAAAAGGCTTTGGGGTGACTGGGTGGAGGGAAAAATCACATTTGAAGGACATGAAGAGGTAGGAATGACAAGATTTGGCAACTGATAGATATGTGGGATGAATGAAAGTGAATAATCATGTATCACAGAGATGGTAGACCTGGGAAACTGCAAATATGTTGATGTTAACAGAAATAAGGATGATAATAGATCTTGTGCATATCAGGTATTTTTACTAGGATATTTTTAGGAAAAACTCATTGAAAGAAAAAAAAATAAAACTTAAGTTCTAACATCACAAGAATATAATAAGGGATTAGAGCAGCTAGGGATGTTTATCTTGAAGAAGAGTTGTTTCCTCTCTCCATTCCCCCATGATTATTGATTTCATATGTCAGTATCAACTTGAGATAGACCTGTGATATTATTGATATTGATGTAGCCCATTTATACCCATGTACATCTCCTTATAGTAACTCATTTAATCATACCGTGAAGCTCTTATTCATATTATCCCATAAATCTTCCATGGAGGGAGTGGTATTGGAGACCTTCCTCTAAATCTTGTAATGTTTCCTGGGTACTTATGGAGTATATTGGCTGTACCTTAGTTATCCTGTGCTTTCCCTACCTTCTCCAGCTTTACATTTTGCTGATAATTTTATTCCTATTTTTTGTTGGGTGTATATGCCAGAGCCTAGTTTGTGACCAGATGTGCCTCTCCCATGCTCATTAGGTGACTTGCAACTTTAATTCTCTGGTAACTGTACTATTATATAACTTGTCACCCCTATACAGCACCACTAGAAGAATATTGGTATTTAAGAGATGAGTCCTTTGCTTCAGGGAGAAGTTTGTGGTCATTAATAGCATCATTCAGTTTCTCAGATGTAGTTCAGCCCATTCTCTTTCTTTCCCCTAGCTTATTGCCCATAGGTAGTGTCTCTGTAAGATAATATGTACTGATACAATTGTATGTTATAGTTCTGTTTGGATGGTTAGACCAAAGACTTATGTCTTATTTTATTGATTGATTGATTGATTGATTGATTGCTGAGGCAATTGGGGTTAAGTGACTTGTCCAGGGTCACACAGCTAGGAAGTGTTAAGCGTCTGAGACCAGAGTTGAACTTGGGTCCTCCTGACTTAAGGGCTGGTGCTCTATCCATTGTGCCACCTAGCTGCCCCATAGACGAAAATTTTTTAAGTGATTATGGCACTCATTTAGGAGAATGCAATTAGGCGCTCTCAGGGCTTGAAGCTCTCACTTCAGTATTATCTGCAAACTGGAGAACCGGAAAACCTCATTAGCTGTGTACCTTGCCTATTTGCAAGGTATTCCAGTTATCCTCTGTTTGCTACAAATATTGTTGGCAAGCACATTTTTATCTGATGATATAAATAGGGTTAAATAGTGTTATCTGTTATATTTTTCAAGGAATCCTGTAATACATGTACACACACGTCCAGATATTCTCTCTCTACATATTACCTTCCTCCCCTTCCCCTTACCTGTCCTTGTCTCTTTTTTTTCTTTAGGGAAACTGAGTTCTCTATCTCTGGAGTTCATTAACTAGAAGTTAAATAATTTTCAAAGAAGTTGCAAAGGGGATTAATTCACAAGAATGTATAGAACTGGATGTCTTTTAAGACTCATTTCGACTTTGTGATCCTGACAGAATGATACAATACAAGTAGAGTTATTTTGAGAGTGGATTTTAGTGAAAATAAGGGGTCAAGGGTAATTAGGGAAGGTAGGGCATATGCATAGGATGTTAAAGGATTATAGATTTAAAGCTACCAAGGGAATTTAAGAGTGAAAGACATCTGCATAGACTGTCACAGCATTGCAGAATCACAGATTTGCAGCTGCAAAGGGACCTTGGAAGTTATATGGTCCAGTCCTGACATTTTATAGATGAGGAAATTGAGGCCCTGAGAATTATATGAATGATAGAATCCATATTTCAACCAGAATATTTTGACTCTAAATCCATTTTTCCTCTGTACAACTTGGGAGTTGGCAGCCTTTAACAGATAGGGTGTTGTTATCCTGATCCTTCCCTTTCTGGTGTGCTAGAGATTTGGATGCTGATTTTCATGAGAGCTAAAGGTCGATATGATGATCCTTGAAGTGCTGTGATGGTAGTGGTACTACTGCTGCTGTTACACCTGTACCCAGGCTATTTTCAAGGGGTGTGTGTGTGTGTGTGTGTGTGTGTGTGTGTGTGTGTGTGTGTGTTTAAATCCATGTGTACACACAAACATGCACATTTGTGCATGTACACAGAATGGCAGGGTTGGAAGATTAAATGAATGAGTTTTCATCCTCCAGTGTTGGAAACTGATCTTAAAAAGTCTAGAGCATGGCCATGCAATAGGTACAGGTGATTCAGGGTTGGGGGAATGCTGTTCCCTGTGTTCTCTCAGGTATGCATTGTCCATGAAACTGTGACTATTCAGTAATAAAAAAAATAAACAGAACTTAACTTTCAGTAATTTTTTTCAAGGTTGAAAGTGACTTTGTTACTTGACAAGCACACCCCCTTATCCTAGTTTTTATATAATTTTGATTGTTACTTTTAGCACCATTGGTTTAAGTATTCAGCAAGAGTGACAGAAAATGACAGTCATTTTTTGGGAATATTTTAGGAAAGAAATAGTCGTTGCAAATTGTTATTAATCACAACAATTGATTTCAGTTATCTGGCTACATGATGAAAACTGAAAACAGACAAACAGCATTATTTAAAGAAGAAAAATTTATAGTTAAAAAATATAGTGCTTATATTGTAGATCAGAAATTGAGTAGAAAATTAGAATTGTTTCATATAAAATTCAAGTATGTCTTTTATTCCCTTGGCAGGAATTTCCAGAAAATACAAAAGATATTCTGATCTCTTTGCTGAATTATGGAGAAGGCAAAACACATTTTAAAAAAATTTGGTAAAACCTTAACTTAGAATGAACTACTAATAGTCAATCAGGAGATTGAGGTAGCTTATCATAAGATATAAATCAACTTTGGTATGTGAAATATATTTTAGTTATTTTAAGGTAAACTCTGTTATGTTTGGAGGTATTTTGTTTAAAAGCTGCTTAACATTTTCTGAATGATGAACCTCCAATTCCTGATTGTATAGAAATGTAAAATCAGTTATGGACTGGGCTTACGATTTCACTAGAATAACCGGAACTCATTGAAAGGAAACTTTTCCCCCAGTGCAGACCAAAACCTTCTTTGTCACTAAATTGCTGGAGCAAGGGCTCCTTAAACTTTTTCCACTCTCGGGGCAGCTAGGTGGCGCAGTGGATAGAGCACCAGCCCTGAAGTCAGGAGGACCTGAGTTCAAATGTGGTCTTAGACACTTAACATTCCCTAGCTGTGTGAACCCGGGCAAGTCACTTAACCTCAATTGCCTCAGCAAAAAGCAAAAAACAAAAAAACTTTTTCCACTCTTAAATCCTTTTTGCCCAAGAAATTTTTATACCATCCCAAGTACATAGATACATAAAACAGGCATACAAATCAAACATTTACTGATAATAAATTATAAAGAAATTTAATTTAAAACAATTCTTTGATATATGTCTAATTTATTAAAGACAAAGGCAAACCCTCATACTCATGTTTACTCAAGAATTAAATCTTGAAATATTTGATACTGTAGGATGTGTAAAGCATTTTCAAAATTTTTCAGAGTTGATTGATATTTTGATTTTATAATTGTCATTGCTGAGAATGCTGCTTTGCAAATTGTAGTTCAGAATGGTAGAAAGTTTGTTTTGGACCATTTCAGAAATTGTTTGAAATTTTGTCTGATCCCAAGCCAAAATTCATTTAACAATTTTTTAGGAAGCTCAAGTTTTAAGCTTGCATTGTTGCTAACTCGGCAAATTCTTAAACTTTTAATGGCAGTTGAGTGACATTTTTTTTATTTCAACTAAGTCTGACCTATGAATCCAACTTAATTTTTTTAGAATCAAAATGTGAAGGGAAATATTTCTGAATCTGTGTCCTCAGGCACTTAAGATTAATTATAACTCTTACATTTAAATCTTTGGGAAAATTATTTTCCAATTATAAAATCATTTGTAGCTGTAAACATTTCTAAGGAACTATTTTCCACCCTATTCTTCCATATGTTAACTTTTAAAGTAAAATTTTCAATTTTATCTTTTAACATAAATGTTACATTTTTCCCCTAGAAGTGACATGCTTAAATCATTGAGTTTTTTTTAAAAAAAATTTGACAAATAACAGTTGTGAAAGTCATAAGTCAATATGAAAAAAAATATATATATGAGCTTCATCTTTCAGTTTCAAAAATTTGCTTAAACTTCACCCTCTTGAGAGCCATCTTACCCTTGCATGTAGTAATAAGCTTTTGTAATCAAGGTCCATGTCTTTGCAAAGGTTTGAAAACAAACAATGTTAAGAGGTTGGCTTTTAATAAAATTAGTGATTTTGATAGTATTGAGAAGTACATCATCTAACTGGTGATTTTTTTTTTTTGTCTGTAAGTGATATTCATTGTCACCAGGTTTAATTTTTGCTACACATCTAATATTCTTGCCTGTCATTGTTTCAGAAACATCTATACAGACTCCAATGTAATTTTTCCACTGTAAGCCTTCATTTGTGAAAAATCCATTGACTTGAAGATATTTTTTATAATTGAATTACAAACATTGGATTGCCCTTATGCCTGGTAAAAAGCTATTGAAATTGGTCACTCCTAATTTCAGAAATCCTTTTTGGAAACAGTATCATTTGATAAAGGATTTTTATGATTTTGTCCCCATACTTTTTCCCATGAACCATTTCTGATATTTTAACAGCAGCAGGTAACATGGGATCTTTTCCTATTGTGTAGGGAGGGCTTTTTAGTTTTTAGAATTAAATAAGTTTCCTAAGATGAAGGTAAATATTTTTTGTTAACAGTAAGAAATTTCTCAAGTCATTGTTTTTCTTTATTTGAGGATTTTAAAAATAATTAAAAATATTTCTTTGGTTTATTGCTTGATATTAAGATGTTTTAGTTTGGCTGGTTTCATGCGCTGTACAGCCAAAACTTCATTACAAATTAAACAGATTTTTCTTCACCATCATCATTATTAGAAGTCAATCCATATTGCAAAAATGATTTGACATATATTCTTTTTCTAGTCAGTTTAGATGTATTACTACCTAGTAGTGAAGTTATAACTATTTTTACCTCTTTTAAATTTATCCACTTATCCATAACTGAAAAATATTTTTGTCCTGAAATACAAGATAGATGTTAGTAATTTCTTTTTTTTAACTTTTATTAAAGCTTTTTATTTACAGAACATATGAGTAATTTTTCCACATTGACCTTTGCAAAATTTTCTGTTGCAAATTTTTCCCTTCTTCCCTCCACCTCTTCCCCTAGATGGCAAGTAGTTTAATACATATTAAATATGTTAAAATATATGATAAATCCAATATGTATACATATCTATAAAGTTATCTTGCTTGCTAATAATTTCTCAAAAAATGCTCACTTTATTTCTTGAAATTATATTTGTGCTTAATTAAAAAAAATTGATGTTCATATTTACACGTACAGTGATGGTGTTGGAGAAATATTTCTTCATCATCATCGCTGCATGTATAAATGTGAACATAAGTTTTTTTTCCCCTCCAAATCAGATTTTGTTTCTCTAAAAGGAAAAAAACTGCAATTTAAAAAATCAAACATTCTAGCAAAAATATTCTAATTCCAAAAATATCCTTATTTGATACTTAAATGCTGAGGAATGATGATAGGACAATGTTAGAAGTCTTTGTTTTCCATAGTTAAGCTATCATGTGAGAGCAGAAAACTTTATATGTACAGTAAAAATACTGTAATTCATAATATGCAATAATCTTAAATCTGAGCTGGTGTGTTATTGGCAGCATTTGTTGTCATTGTGTGGTTTGAAGGCATGCACAGTATAAAGTGAGCATGTTCTGTGTTGAGAATGAAGACTGCAATGAAGTTGTGTAGTGCATCATGGGCAAGTTCTGCCACAAACATCTCAGATTTATTATGCATTTGATTTTGAATTTTGATTATAGCATATTCAGATACTTTTTTTTTTGTTATTGCCAAATTTTTTGCAGTTCCCACATTTAGTTAGACAATATCATATGGGGTCATGACCCACAGTTTAAGATGCTTTGACTTAGTGACTGAATGGTTGAGTAATTTGCTTAATGTCACACCTCCAGTATATATGAGTGAATATGAATATGAAAAATTACAGTGCCATTAGACATGAGTATTGTGAATAAAGAATAATGGAAAATTTATATGAAATGATGAAAAGTAAAGTAAGCAGAGCTAGAAAAAACTTTATATGTAATCAATACAGCATTGTAAATGGAAGGAACAGACAACTGAAAATTAATGTTAGAAAATTATCAGCAAGTTTGACTCGAAAAGAGGCTAAGCTGTAACCCCAACTCCTTTGCTCCTTTTGATATGTCTTAATAAATTTTCTTGTTTTTTTTACTCTTCTTTATTTTTAAAATTATTTTTTAAAAGGTGACTTTCTAGAGGGATGCAGAGGGAAGTGTAGTCACTGGAAAAAAAGAAATATAAAAAGTTTTAAAAGATAGCAGTAAAAATTTTTTTAAGGAAGGATTAACAAAATTATATTATCTATAGATAGTACTTAAAGTGGTTATTTGATGAAAAAGAAATTTTCAAGAGATTAGGCAAGTTAAATTGCTAATATGTTTATTCTTAGTTTCAATTTCTTGCATGCCAGTCTAGTAATAGCAAATCATCCTATTTTAAGTGTTTTTTCACTAAAAATAAAAAATAACACAAGACGACACACAACATCCTGGTACCATTGCTTGTATATTATTTTTTTATTCTATAACAGCAATATATATATATATGGTCCCATTGCTTGTATATCATTTTTTTAATTCTATAACAGCAATATATATATGTGTATATATATATATATACACACACACACATATATATATATAAAACAGCTGCAGTTGCCATGCATTAATAATTTCCTTTATTAACATCCTAAAGTTTATAGCGTAGGACTTTTCAAAGTGGAGGACCTAAATACCTTATTATAAAATTTCTCTAAGAATTTTCTTTTAAAATTTGATTTATGTTTCCCATGCGTTGGAGTGTTGATTAGTAGAGAATCGAACCCAAAATTTTAGTTCAAATGCCACCTATCATATGCATAGTTTTAATGATATCTTTATTTTTTTACATTGATTGCATTTCCCTCTGCATCCTTCTATCTCCCCACTTCACTATTCTAGAAGTACATCTCCTTTTAAAAAGAATTTAAAAAATAAAGTAAAATAAAATATGAGAAAACAATTTAACAAAACCTATCAAATTTCTTATAATTCATATCTTTGGATTTCACTCATTTCCTTTAGTTACTAAATTGAAGTTTTGTGTCAGGGCTAAGTGCCATCTCTACTTGAGTGAGTTGGCATTTCTTTGTGTAACTCAATGTCTCCGGGGTTCTAGTGCAGATTCTGGCCTCTCAGAATTTGACAACTACCCTCCCCCACCCGCCGTTCCTGCTCAGATCTTTTGAGGTTCAGATGATGCTGCTCTTGCTCTCTGGCATCTCAGCATAGAATCTTAGGGGTATTAAAAGCCCTGAGATATCTAAATTTTGCAAAGTACTAGATTGCTTGCTTTTATTCCCAGAAGCTAGGATTTTCTTCCACTCTTGTTGCCTCAAAATAAAAAAAAAACAACTTGCTTTTATTCCCAGAAGCTAGGATTTTCTTCCACTCTTGTTGCCTCAAAATAAAAAAAAAAAAAAACTTCTATACTATACATGTCTTATTTTTTGTCATATGCTTGCCCATTTCCTTTGTGGACTTGGGACTGATTGTAGATTTGGGGTGAAAGATGTCACTATCGTTCCTTTTTGAATTTCTTGATTAATACTCAGTGGTTTTTCTTTTTGGGGAGGGGGAATTTCAGGAATTTTCCTAAGTCTGATATATAATATAGAGTCTGGATTAGAACAGCTATTTCTCAATTTACTTACTCATCTAATATCTTTCCACTACATCTTGCTCACTGGATTCTGAGCTGAACCTCTGTGTTAAAAAATAAAATCACTTTAAAAAGAAACATTAAGAAAGTGTGGCATGATAATTTTTTTTAATGAAATGAAATGAATTGGTTTTTTTTTTGTGTGTGTGTGCATCTTCATTGTAATCAAATTACAGCATAGAATTGTTTTTTTTTTTCCTTAATTTTAACTTCTTCATGTATACTTAGTTACAGATGTCTTTTCCTTTGTAAAACTTGGTTGTGTTGCTGTTAGTTGTTTACAGTTTGTTTGGCCAAAATTAATAATTTTTAACTAATAAATTATCATACTATAAATTTTTATTATTTAGTTTATAAAATATTGAATTAATGGAGATAAATATGTATGAGCTAGAAGCATCATAATTACTTATTTTCTTGAAAGTAATTAAATAGATTGATTATTTTAGTTAAGTGTTTTAATTCCAAGGCCTAAAAGTGAACTTTAAGGCTCTAAGCCAATTTTGTAACCCAGAATTAACTGATTTTCATTTCGAAATCTTTGGGATAGTAGAAACTTTTAACACATTTTGTTGCCTTTAGTAAGAAAAAGAAATTGAGCCTGTTTTAGAGATGTTAGAAAATTGAAGCATCGTTTAACAGACTTTGTTTTGTTTTATAGTGAAAATGCCTCGTGTGAAAACATCACAATCTGCAAAAAAAGGTCATACACGCAGAAAGCTAGCAGAACAGTTTGCAGTAGGGGAAGTTTTCATTGATGTGACCAAAAAGGAATGGAAAGTAGGACAGCCCATTGGCCAAGGTGGTTTTGGTTGCATATATCTTGGTAAGTTTATGGATTTAAATATATACATATATTAACGTATAACCTAAACAGTTTTTTATTATCAGTTGGGTCCAGAAAGTACAATCATTACAGAATGGGACTAAACAATTGTAATAGATGTTGTGACTTTACATTGAAATGGATATACTCTATAGTGGAGTTGGTAAAGAATATCCTATAGTTTATTTTTTATTTTATTTTGGTTTTTTTTTTTTTTTTTTTTTGCTGAGGCAATTGGGGTTAAGTGACTTGCCTAGGATCACACAGCTAGGAAGTATTAAGTGTCTGAGATCAGATTTGAACCCAGGGCCTCCTGACTTCAGTGCTGGTGCTCTATTCATTGCACCACCTAACTGCACCTACCCTGCAGTTTAATTCATTGATATATAAAAGTGTATCTTTGGGTATTTTGTCATCTGAGATCAGTGTCTGTAGGATAAACTTCACCTTATATTATGTTTGATATTATATAAAGAAAACAAATAACTAATATGATTAAAAGCAAACTGTTTTTCTCTACTTGGCCCTTTTTTTACTTCTATTTTTTTTGTACTTTTTAATGTCAGATCTCTTAACACGTAGTATTAGAAGAATGAAGTATGGAAATGATCTAAATTTTTTTTAAGAATTCTGAAGGGATCCCTTGTGGAGCTCTTGGACCCTGTAAACGTTTCTTAAACAGTTCTTAATCTGATTTGCTTCAAATATTTCCTGCTTTGCCAAGATATTTGGTAGTAATAATCACATTAATAGTTTACTTTTATATAGCACTTAGATATACAAAAATGCTTTTCTTCATAGCCTGCGAGGTAGGTAGTGCAAGCTTTTATTAAGAAATTATATTCTAAGCACTCTATTAAACTCTAACTTCCTCAAGACAAAATTGAAACTCTGCCCTCACAAAGCTTTTATTTTAATCAGGGGAGAAATGGAAGAGAGATAATAGTAATATTGATATGGTAGAATGGTAAAGGTAGTATCTAATGAGTAGTTTCATTTGAACGATAGATTCAGAAGCTGGATTGAATAGTGTTAAAAGAGTTTAAAGGAGAGAAGTAAAGGGAATAAGTGAGGATGACTTTTTAAAGGAATTAGGTTGAGAAAAATATTAGGAATATAAGTCTATAATGGGCATGATAGGATATTTCTATTCCTAATTTTCCTCTTACCATTTTCTGTAGACTGATAATTTAATTAATACCTTCATATAAGAAATACCTGTTTTTCCCTTAATCAGTTTAGTAGTTATCAATTTTGTGTCTCTTTGAAGGGGGCACATGATGCCCCCAGAAATCTACCTAGCTTTTGAAAGAAAAGAGTAAGCATGATTCAATAATTCTCAAGAACTTGATTCCCTATCAAGGTTTGATGAGGGCAAAGATGTATTAACTAGATATATTTGCTTTAATTGTTTTCACAATGGTTAGGATAAATGATTTCGTAATATAGCTCCTGCAAATGGGTATTTGCTCTGAAACAGAGGTTCCTAATTGGTTTTTGTGGCAATGACATATAGACTTCTCAGAAGAATGTTTTCAGTGCATAAGAATTGCAAAGGAAACCAAATAGATTGAACTGCTGTTATCAAAATATTAAAAAAACCAAAACACGTATGGACCCTACTTTAAAAAACCCTAGTCCAAAGGTAGTTTTGCTCCTTTCAATTTTGTGTAGGTAAAATTGGTCTGAGTAGAGGTCAAATAAGTAAGCTGGAAATTTAGGAGGCTGTACTTTTCCTAGTTTGTAATCTGTCATATCAAGTGACCTTTTTTCATGTTAGCTCTTTTGTAATATTTGCCATCAGAAAATATGTAAAATATTTTAATGTTTAGATATGCTATAACATATTTTAGAAATCTAGAATCAGTTTTAAATAAACATTTCTATCAATCTTAGTTAAACAGCCTGGAGGGGGAGATATGATTCTACAAAATTCAGTCTTGGTTACCTTTCTCATGTTCTTCTCCCTCAACCAAATTTACATTACCATTTTGTGCCACTATTTCAACTTCATATTGTCTATCTAAAGTAAATTCTTTTTTGTTGTTGTTGTTGTTGTGTTTTTTTTTTTTTTTTTCATCACTTAAGCACTATCTAAGTGACATGTTTCCTGGGGCTATGCCTTAAGGAGCTCAAACCTCTCCCATCTGTCCATTTCAACCATCTTTGGGACTAAAAAGCTCCCTCTTTGGTGTGAAGACTGAATGATAGTCTATCTTGGAATGTTACTTCCTAAATGATGAAAAATGTTTGCTTTTATGTGATATGGACAATTTTCTTGTTCTTCTTTTTTGGTCTTTCAGTAAGAAATAAAATGACATCTTCCCTAAAATTTCTATAGTTGGCAAAACAATTTAAAATTTGGTATAAGCATCTTGAACTATTACTCAGGCCTTTTCCATTTCATTCTGGAGGGGCATAAAGTTGTACAGACCTTAATGTGTATACGTCAATAACATATATTAATTTTTTTTTTAACAGCTGATACTAATTCTTCAAAATCAGTTGGCAGTGATGCCCCCTGTGTTATAAAAGTGGTAAGAAAATATTTTAATTGATTTCTTTTTTCTAGTCATTTAGTAATGATGTGCTCTTTAAATAAATTGAAATTAACTGTAAAATTATATATTGAGTAGTATGTATTACAAATGTCTCTTGATAAAAATAAACCTTTATTTAATTTAAGTAACGCGTTTCAGAAGTTTCACTTTCTTACTGCCATTAACAAAAGTCTTAGGCTTGAAGTGGACAGGAATTTTAATCAGTGTATCACAAATTGTTCTTTTTCCTTTATCCCTTTGCAATAGAAGAGAAGCTTTAGTTCAACAAAGTAGAAACAAAGAAAAAATTTGCTTTCGAACTTTATCATATTTCTTGTTGTATATGCTTTTCTTCCATTTAGTCTTTTTCTTTTTTGGCATCCCTCTCAAAGACTTTTCAAAAATTTGGTAGATTTAATAATTTATAATTGTTTTGGTCTCAACTCTTTGGGATAACTGAAAATAATGTATATTTTACCCACTGGAATCTGAATTAAATTTTTTTTAATGATTATTTGATATTTACTTCATTCTTAATGTTTCCAAGCCTAAGGTTGTGAAAGCTTTCCCTTTTTCTCACCCTTTAGTTTATTTAAAGAATAGCCTGATTGTATAGAAACACCGAATCTCAAATTTGTAAAGGAATTCAGAGGCTACATAATGTAAACTGTACTTGAAAAGCTATCCCATTTTATTTCTGACAAATAGTTTTAAATATTTATTTGAAGACATCTAGTCTTGGTATAGGAAATGCTTGTACCAAAGTGTGTTTCATTTTTGAATTGCTCTAATTAGGACGTTTTTCCTTAGATCAAACTAGAATCTACTTCTTTGACCCTTTCCTTCACTGCTTCTAGTTACAACCTCTGGGGATAAGCAAAATAGATGTAATCTCTTTCATATGTTAAATTTTTTTAATCAATTGAAAATAGTTTTCATTGTTCCCTTAATCTGTTTTTTAGCTGGTTCTTCTATGACATGTTCTACAGTTCTCCACATTTCTGTCTGTGTGCTAATTTGCTCATGGCCTTAAAATATGTCAGAATGAAAATGATTTTAGGATGAATGTCAACTAAAATTTTTTTTAAAGAACCAACACAAACTAAAACAGGATAGTTATTTTGGCAAGTTAACAAATTTTTCATAACCATGCATCAGTTTAACTTTGCAGGGGAAAAAGATTGGTGTTGCTGAATTTTATAGCTAAACTCATTTTTGATGTGATTTTTAAAATGATCACAAACAAGTTAATTAATTTAAATAGAAAATATTTACTTCACAATATTTCACTGAAGTAGACTCTGATATCTACTGCTCATTTAATTCAGTTCTCATTAATTCATAATCTGCTTTTTATATAGAACTCTTTTCACCTTAAGTAGCCCCAGAATCTCTCTCCTACATTATAAATAGGAGCCAATGAAAACACACTGAAAAATACTTTTTATTTTGTAACTAATATTGCTAGAATGCAAATATTCCATATATTGAAAAAATGTTACCACTTCTAGACTGGTTTCCTTGAAAGCATATACCACACATTTCATTGGTTTCTCTCATTATATGTAGTATTAAATAAATTTCTCATTTACTATCAAAATATAAAATTCCTTATGAATTAAGGAAATGAAGTTTACTACATTTTATATGTATAAAGTTGCAGAATTTTATTCTTTAAAAAATTTATTCTGTTAGCATTCTCTTTTGTTTCCTGAATATGCCAAAAAACATACCTGTGATAATGATTGTGAAATTTTCTTTTTCAAGAAGTAATCCAAATAATTGGATGTCTTATGGCCCCTTTTCATATAGGTGGTCTTCATAAATATATGCCTTCATAAAAAATGTGCCTATTCACAAATAATCAGATTATCTTTTTTGAAACAAGTATAAAGTATCTGGAGATTCACATGTCTGTTTCCAAATAAATAGAAAACAGTTCTGATATGTCAATAGCATTCTATTTGAGTTGAATTACTTTGAAGAGAAAAAAAGTTCTTTTGTAAGCTTTTTGAAAAAATTTCAAATATCTAATAAAAATTGGTATTGTATTTTTGTATGCTATTTGTTTTTGTAGTTTAATCAGGGATTGGGCAATAAAGAATTGGCATAACCAGAAATGAACTGAGATGGTTATATTCTCCTAGCTATGAGAATTTTTTGAACAGATTGATTGGATTCTTCTGTCAAGAAAATTTCCTGATTTGTGTGGAAGATTGGACAGAATGGCTAAGGTCTTTGTCAGCCCAAGACTGATTCCATAAAATGCCTTGAAATTCATTTTATTTTAACAAGAATAGTTCAGTAGTTGGTGGTAATTTTTTTTTGGTAATCTGAGTAGTTAGATGGAAAGGTGATGACTGTAGGAAATGTGGCAAGTCTTTTGATCCTAAAATTAGATAGAACTTCAGACTTTGTTAACTTTGGCTATAGGAAAGGGATTTGGGTATAAACTGGAGATATTTATAAATCATCCTGAGCATTTATTACTGAAATTCTATTGAGATTAATAAGTATGTTCTTCAGTTCAAATAAAATCAGGGAACATTTTATGCAGCAGATATAATTAGGTACATTACAACAAGTATTTATCTAGCCAATAAAGTACACAGTTTAGATAAGACCAGGTCTTATCTCCCTAAGGGAGCTTACCATATCTCCTATAGGGACAAAATAGTAACTTAGATATGACATGCAGTGTTACATGATAAATGCTTTATGTATTAGTTCTAACAGCTCACATTACTCCCAACACTACATAGGCAAGGTGTAGAATAGAGAGAAATTTATTTCCAATTTGCCAATAGATGTTTCTGTTTTTATCTGCAAATAGTCTGTGACATATATAATTCTTATATTAGTTCTTGAAAAACTGTTTCCTGATCATCACTACCATGTAGTTTTCAGCCTATTCATGAAACATAACAGTGTTCTTTCATGTGTGCTTTGCACAGTACAAATTCATAAGTAGAATTGATTGTCAGATTTGGGTTGTCATGTGGTCCAACTCTCTTATTTTAAAAATGAAGAAACTGAATACCAGAGAGGGAAATGTAAGTGGCAGATTGCAATTTGAGCCTGTGTCTCCTAAGTCCAAGTCCAAATTATTTCTGCTAAACTATCTACTCTCTTAAACATGTATGTATCAGCCTCTGCTTCATTAAGATGGCCCATAATTTCTTTCTATGTACTGGTGATTCATTCATGAATGAAAAATTTATTAAGCCATAAAGTTCTACTCAGATATCTTTGTTTTAGAAATGATAATTGAATCTTAAAAGCTATGCCAATGGAATACAGCATAGCTTTTAAGATTCCATTATCATTTCTAAAACAAAATAAGATATCTGAAATACAATGGAATACAAACTTTATGGGTCCTATAAGATGGAAAATCTTGATATGGGCCTGGTGAACAAAATATTTGTTTTCCAAGCATCAGTTTGGCTTTGTTTAGTTATCTGTAGGATGATAACTTTGGAAGGGGCAAAACAACTCTTGAAAACCATCTGCTAAATTATAAGGATTTGTAGTGATGGTTAAAGGGCACATTATTTTAAAAGCATAAATTCTTGAAGAATTGAAATATGTTTGATGTACTGTGCTAGAGTATTATGGAAGATACTTAATAAATAAGTAACATTTCTTCCTATTTTAGAGGGACAGTCATTTCTCCTGTAACATGACATGTTATCAAAGAACATTGAATTCAGCACAGCCACTCAATTAAAAACATTTTATTGGGAAAATGGTGTTAAAGACACAATATTCAAAAACCTTTATCAGCAACACATTAAAAAAATAGGACCCTAATAAAATTTGTAGCATAATTTTATATATGTTTTATGGCTAAGGAATGCATTACTACTACTATAAACAATGGATGCCATTGTGGTCTTGGGCTGCTTTTTGGCCATCCCTAGGACGACACCCTTCTGGACCTTAGGGCAGAGGCTAAGATAGAAGGGGATGATGAGGATTAACTCTTCTTTGTTACGACTTCTACTATACCAGAGGATATACAACAAATATGGCACTTTACTTTGACAAAAACCTGAAGTTTGCCAGTGAAATTAGGGTATCAGAAGATATTGCAATTTGTGAGTTGTGTTAAAATGTTACAGTTTTCTGTGTTCTCCCTCTGTTTTTCTCTGAAGAAAGAACCACAGAAGCACATGCTTTCACATTTTGCATTGGAACAAATAAGTTTTGGAAAAATGCTCATTATAGCAGAAGTAATTTATACAAATTAGAACTTACATAAGACAAATGTAAGGTACTGTGAGGTCATATGTGAGAAATAATTTTTAGGTTGTGGGATTATCAGGGAAAGTATTGTAGATGAGGTAGCAGTTGGCTCAGTCTCTATGTGATTTGCTCAGTCACATAGCTAGTAAGTGTGTGAGGCTGGATTTGAATTCTGGTGCTCATAAATCTGGTCCTAGCAGGACTGAATTGCCCTTTCAATAGTTAAGAATTGGGGGGAGAAGCATTTTAAATCTAGGGAGGAGGAAAAAAAGGAAAGTTTATAAAAAGGGGATATTGTTTAGGAGGCAAATAATAATCCAGTTTGGTTGGAATTCAAAATGCATTAAGGGGGAAATATTACACGATAAAACTGAAAGGATAAACTACGACAAGATTGTGAAAAGTTTTATATGCCAGACTAAGATTCCTTGGTAGGCATAGGGGAACCATTGACAACAGTTCTAGAAGTGTTGGTATAACAAAAGAGTGAGAGGTTCCTTCAGTCAAACACTTAAGGAACTGTGAAAATTGATAACTTTTAACAAGAACATTTGGACAGGACAGTAGGACTGGAGAGAAGTAAGGGAAATTCAGGAAGAAAAGATCCTGTGAAACAGTTTGTAATTAGGGTCTAACTTTTGGCATCCCTGGTTCAAAATGTAAAATGTTTTTAAGAGCAGTTATTCTAGGACAGATTGTAGCAAACTACTACTATAAGTATAAAGCTCTGATTTATTCAGTTAGAACTTACTGATGTACCTACTTTAATTTTCAAGTTTTCCTTCAGGCACTAATTTATGAAACTTGGAATAATGAGAATCAACCAGTGTAACTCAAGCTATTATAATGAAAATCCCCCTACAAGGAAGGATCATGGAACTCATTTCATGCTT
>JAJPUD010020901.1:0-23897 GCA_023553655.1 Myrmecobius fasciatus | reverse complement strand
TTCTATGGATTGTTCCATTGCACTCCATAGATTTTCATATTACCTTAACACAGATAGTTACATTGTATTCTATGGAGTGACAGTGTATTCTATGGATTATTCCAGTGCACTCCATGGATTGCCATATTGCCTTACATGGATAGTTATGTTATATTCTCTGGATTGTTCCATTGCACTCCATAGATTGTCATATTACCTTACACAGATAGTTACATTGTATTCTATGTGTTGTTATATTGTTACATTGCATTCCACAGATTGTTAGGTTGTATTCTATGGGTTATTATATTGCATTCTTTGGATTGTTATATTCTTCTGACCCTCTTCCTCCCTTTCTCCCTCTCTCTCTTTACCTTCCTGCAGACAACTCATGGTCTTGGCTCCCCAAATTCTGTAGTCTGAAGGACTTCCGGAAACGACCCCACCGGCCGTATGAGGAGCCCACAGGAAACATGGTGCACATCAAACAGAAGCTTTACCACAATGGCCACCCCAGCCCCCGGCACCTCTGAGCCCCTGCCCCTGGCTTGGCTAAGCCCACAGAGGGACTTGGGACACATGGACAGACCATTGGACCACAGGGTGGACACTGCCCGGTGTCTATGGCTATATCCCTTGGGGGCTTGGGGCCATGCCCTATGGACCTACAGCTGGCAGGGCCCACCTTATGTGGACCAGGAGCCAGCCTGGCCCTGACCCTGGCCTGCTTGGGCCCTAGCACTGGACCTCTGTACATATGTAAGAAGGATCTTTGCTTATAAACCCTTCCCCCACCCTCAGGAGGTTACACAGCCCAATCCCAGGGCAGCCCTACCTCCTGCCCTCAGACCCTGGACAGCGCCTTTCTGGGGCCCCAGCCCTCTCCTGGCCCCTGGACCCAGGATGTCTGCTGCCTGGGTGGTCATCCTGCACTTGGGTGGGGCTCCCAGAAGAAGGTGCTGTGTCTTTTCTCTCTCTCTCTCTCTCTTTTTTTTTAGGGGCATAGGGTTTGGGGTGGGAGGGGATGGGATGGAGTCCCCCTAAGGCCTGTGCTGAACTGGGATCATCTGACTGTAGCTCAAGGGAAAGAAAGAAAGGCAAGGGAAGAAGAAAATTGGGAAGGGGGGATGGCTCAGCAGAGATAGGGTAAAACATGGAGAGGGAGTCCCTCCCTTGCATCCCTGGCTGTTTTATTAGGTTGTGCCTCAGTTTCCCAAGCTAGAATTAGGAGAGGAACGCCACACTTGAAAATCCCTGAATATTGGAGTGCTGGAGATGGCAGGGGTAACAAAGTTGCAGCATCAAGTAGGGTGACCCCCTTCCTTTAAGTGCTATAAGCTCTCAGCAGGAAGGTGCTATAGCCAGAGAATAGGAGGCAGTTGGGTGACTTGGGAGCCCTGGTATGGAGGGGAGTGTGTGTGTGTGTGTGTGTGTGTGTCTAGAATGTGTGTGGGTGATCCATGGTGTGTAGGTTTTTCAAAATTGACTCTGGGGTGCTGGCAAGTGAGGGAGGAGGGGAGCTGAGTTTTAGGAGACTGGTTTTAGGAGAGAAAACCTAGCTGTTTCTGGTCAGTCTCCATCCTCATCCCCTGACCCTCCATTCAGCATTTCAGGGCTGCGGGGATTGCCCACTAGGTGTGGCCAGCCCCTCGCTCACTCCATCCATTGGTTTAATTGTGTCTGGCCGTCTCCTCTGTCTGGAATCATGTTATTATTTTTGTAATGGCCAGTGTCTGCGTGTTTCCTGTCCACATTTGTGTTCATTTGTCAGGCTGTCTGGGGAGCTGATTCCCAGGGGAAGGCGTCAGGACCGCAGAGAGGAACAAGACTCTGGGGTGCAGGAGGATGAGGGAGGTGAGGGATGGGGGTATTCAGAGGAGTCAGAGGTGGGGCCAGCTCCATTTCTCTGTCCCGCAAGCTCTGGGACCCACTGTTGGACAAGGGGTCAGTTGGTACATCCCCAAGGGCAGGGGCCCAGTAGGTGAGGGTCATGGTCCTGAGGCAAAGGAGAGAGTGATGGGGGCAGGGAAGGTAGGTTTCCCAGGGATCCATGAGAGGAAACTGAGGGTGAAAGCCTGTTGCCACTCTGTGCACATGTGATCACATGGATGAAGCACATGTTGGTGGCCCCATGGGGTCTGCATGGAACGTGCACAGGGGAGGGAGAGGCCGGAGCCTGGGCTTCTCGCCGTCAGCACGCCGAGCTTCTTCGGGGTGTCCCAGTAGCGTGACTCTGGTCCCGTGAAGGGGCGACCCCGTTTGCTCTCAGAGGATCCTGTGGTCTCAAGGCAGAGGCCCAGAGCAGATCTGCCTCAGGCCCCCAAGGCCTTTCACTGTGATCACCTCCACCAGCCTGCCCATCACCACTTCATCCCTCCCTCTCCCTGGCCCTGGTTGCCTCAGTCAGTAAAAATGTTTGGGGCACGTCCCGAGTCCGCCTCTTCTTTTGCTTCCTGCAGACCCAGGACTGGGGCTGGGGGAGTCTTACCTGACAGGATTCAGCATTTTTAGTAACGGGACGTTGATCTGGTGTGTTGGAAAAGGTCTTGTCCAGAAAGAACACCAGGCCGGGAAGATGAGATCAAATAGGGCTCAATGAAGGCCAGGATGGGCAGGAAGTGGACAGGGAGACAGGGCTGGGCAGTTTGAAGTGGGGGAGGGATCCATGTGTCCACAGAATGTTGCAGTGGCCCCCTGCTGCACCAATCGTGGGGCTTGCCATTACCTTATAAGATTAATCCCTACATTACAGATGAGGAAACTGAGGCAAACACAAGTGTTTAGCCAAGTTAGCCAGATTCAGGGGGCTGGATTTGAACTTGAGCTGCCCTGATAGGCCTGCACTGCCTGGCTGAAGCAGACAGTCCAGAACCCACATCCTGTGCCGATTGGGTCCCATCCAGAGTCCTGAGTGCGTTTTAGGAAAGCCTTGGGAAGCCAAAAGGTATCCAGAGGGGTGCTACCTGGTTAGGGAAGGGCCTCAGGATTAGTAAATGTGAAGAACTGGAGTGTTTCTTTCCCTTGGAGAAGACTGGGGAGCAGTAGATCAGACCTGCTTTGCCTAGGAATCTGCAGAGGCAGACAAGGTTACTCTAAGGAGAAATGGGGAGGGCTGGCCCAAAGGTGAATGGACGGCCTTGGGGGGTAGTGAGTTCCCCACTCTCTGGAAGGTGGCAAGAAGAGGATGGATGACCGGGTGCTTTGGGCTGTTGTTAGGACTCTTCTGAAGAACAGGCTGGACTAGCTGGAGGGGATCCTGCTTTTCCACCCACCCAAGGCTGGCCATCGGCCTCTTGCCTGGACTCAGGGTTGCCCGTTAGCTGGGAGACCTTGGACTTCTTGATGACTGAGCACCTTCCCCTATGGAGGAAGATTAGCCTGCCAAACATGGCCCCAAAAGCCCCTGTGGGGTGGCCCTGTGCTAGGGACAAGCGGCAGCTAAGACCCAGTGCCATATCTGGTCCTTAGCCCCTCCAGGTATGATCCTGTGCTTGGGGCAGATCTGAGGCCCTGCTTGGGCCCAACAGTAAGTGATGGGTGGGCACTGCCAGCTTTTGCCAGTGACCTGCCTCGGTTTATTAACCACATCTGGACACAAAGGAGGGAAGGTTTCTAGGTAGGATGAGGTTTCCCCTGCTGTTCCTTGAGCAGCACGCTGCCCGTCCTATGAGCTTTTTAGAGACATCAGTTGGGGGTATCGGTCACCTGAGACACTGGGCACTGAGGGCCCAAGAGACCTAGATCACCGTCCCAAGAGGGTCCAGGCCCAGAAATCTATTCTGTTGATTTTCAGGCACCCTTGGAAGAAGCCATTCAGAGGAGGTCATAGTGGAGGGGCATTTGCTTTCATTTGAACTGAGGGTAGTTAATGGGCACTGCCCTCATACCAGGGCAGGGCAATGAGAAAAGAGAAATCCTTGGGGGAAAGGGCCCGGCCCATGGCTGCCCAAAGCCCCTTCCTTTCCCTGCAGGATGTCTGGCTGTGGGGCCCAGCTAGGGCTGATCACACAAATCAGAACTTAAAAGAATGAACCTCACAGCAACCCCAGAAGCCCCCCGGGGCTGGGGGGATGTCACTTATCTGGCCCAGTGTGTCTGGTCCAGGTTCAGAGGAGTCAGTGGCTGAGATGGCTACTTTCCATTCACTGCCTTCCCAAGATAAACCCACCCTCAGGAGCCCCAGACAGAGTGGACAGCTAGCACAGGAGACTTGGGGACACATGCAGGGGCCCCTCCATTTTCAAGCACTGAAGACACTTTGAGGACCAGGCTAGATTGTGGAGCACTTAGCTGGGGGGGGAGGGGGGAGG
Organism: Myrmecobius fasciatus; assembly: GCA_023553655.1. NCBI lineage: Eukaryota > Metazoa > Chordata > Mammalia > Dasyuromorphia > Myrmecobiidae > Myrmecobius > Myrmecobius fasciatus. Next base: position 19,608 of record JAJPUD010020901.1, on the reverse strand, counting down.
AGAAAGCTGCAGGGACAGAAGTGGGGGCTGTAGGCAGGGGAGGGGAGCTGGGCAGCGGGGGTGCCGGGCTCTCAGGGCCTTTCTGAGGGGCTGTGGGGCAGCGCCGGGGTGAGCGGTTCTAGCTCTAATGGCCTCCTCTTCAGCGACCTTCAGGCGGGTGCCTGTTTCTGGAGGCCCAAAGGGGCAGTTACAGGCCCAGGATTTCCCATGGCACCTCATATAACCTCAAGTGATTAGGATGAAGGGAAGAGAAGCAGACGGAGGCAGGAGAGCTGAGATCTAATCTTTTTAATGTGCTGGCGACTGTCCGTGGGCCCTCACAGGCACCATGTCGCCCATACAAGGAGAAGGCTGTGCCATCTGGATGTCCTTCCTTCTCCCCCCAGCTGGGCACATGGTGGCAGAGGGGCAGCCTTGGCTAGATTTGGGGAAGGAAACTGCCTGAGCTGAGGCCCGAGCTCTTTTCCTTGGTGGAAGGCCTGCGGGCAAGGCGGGCACGTGTGGCCGGCTCCAGCTCGGGTCTCTCAGGCTGCTAAATTTCAGCCTTGGCACTTGAGGGAAAAACCCCAGCACAGAAATGAGCAGAGTTGGCCCAGGTAGACCCTTTAATGTGGCTCCTGCCATGACACTCCTCAAGGGGCTCTCAGGGACTATTTAAAAAACCTCCCAGGGAAGGGGGAAGGGGCACAGGCTCGGCCCAGGCCTGGCCCAGCGTGATTCGTCGGCCCATGTCCCAGGGGCTCCAGCCCTACACCAGGCTCCCCTGGAAGAAAGGGAGGGGCTGACTCTTGCTGCCCTCCACGCCCTCTGTTTTTAGCCACTCCATCTTCTGCTGGTGCTGCTGGATGGCATCCTTCACGCGGGCATCGATCATGGCCTCTGTGAGCACACCGTCCTCTGAGGCGTAAGCCAAGGCCTGGGGGGTAGAGAAAGATGGGGGGCAGCGTGAGAAGTGCCCCGGCTGCCTCAGGCCAAGCGGCTCCCAGCAGGGGTCAGATGCCCCCCAGAGAGTCTCCAACTGCCCTACCCGGCTCCAAACTCTCAGACAGCTTGGGGCAAAGCCAGGCCTCGGCCCAGGACCAGCCCATCCAGCCCCAGCCCCAGGGGCTCCCAGCAGGGGTCAGATGCCACCCAGAGGGTCTGCAGCCACCCCAAAACTGAGGGACTGAGGTGGGGGGGCTTCTCCATTCCACCTGAAGGGATGTCCCCTTATTTAGAGCTCCTGTGCCCCCCAACACCTCACACTTATTAGATCTGACAAAGCACACTTCTGCGTGAGGACAACGGGCAAGGTTTCCAAGGCTGCCAGGAGTGAAGCAGCAGAGATTGGCATGGAATGCCCTGAGGGAGGCAATGAGGAAGCAGCCCCCCCAGGAGTTGGGGTCTCCTAAGCTTAGGGAGGCCGCGGCCCTTGGGGTTCTTTCTGGCTGGGTGATACCAGCTGGCAGCTCTCAGGCCCGGATGTGCAGCGGCCCAGTGCCCGAGCCAGCCCCACACCGGAGCCAACGTCTCCTCTGGCTCCTGGGCCACAAGCTTGTCCTCCAAAAGCAGGGGAACGGGGAGAGCCCTGGCCGCGGGCAGCTGCAGCCTTGAGCCAGCAACGGCTAATGAGCTCCATCAGCCCCACGGGGGTGGGGAGGGGTGCTGCACCTCATGAATATTCAGAGACCCTCATCCCGGGTCCCCCCAGCCCCCATTCTGCAGAGCAGGCCAGAGTCCGGTCCCGCATCCCCCAGCTCTCAGGCGAGAGGTGCCCCACCTTGGCTCCCGATCCCAGCTGCCCGATGAGGTCCAAAGCAGGCGGTCGCTCCTAGGGGTCACTGGGCAGCCTCCTCCCAAAGGTGGGCAAGGGAGGCAGCTTCCCCAGGGCCCAGGCCTCTCGCAGGCCGCGAGACCCGTCCGGCATTGGTCCCCTCCCTGGGCCCGCAATGCCCACAAATTCAATTGTGGAAGTCCCAGCAATTCTGTGCCGTTCACGCGCTGCTGATTTTCTCAATGACCTTCTAAAAATAGAAAGCTCAGGGCCTGAGCTGTCAAGAAAGCAAATGGGGAAGGCGGGTGGCCCCTGCTGGGAGCGGCTCACGCCACTCGGAGGCTGAAGCCTGCCCCTCCATGCGCAGATTTCTAACCAATCTCTCACCTGCCTCGCAGCGCAAGGTGCTGCCAAACGGAAGAAATCCTAATTGGGCTCCGGGCAATTTGGAAGCAAATTAATTTCGATTTTGAGGGAGGGCAGGCCCAGGGCTTGTGGGGAGAAGGGAGCCAGAGGTTGCCCAACTGTGATCAGTGGGGCAGGCCGGGCCCAAATCAGGGGTCCCCAAGCCGTGAAGGGGCCTGCTTGTGACCTCTGGTGCATCCGGCGCCCAGGGTCGGCAGCGTATCCCAGAAGCCTCGGCCTCACCACCAGGACCCCCACGACTACAGCATGCCAGATCCCTTCTCTATTTGTGTCCACAACACTTTCTGAATAAGGAGGCTTTTTTTTTTCTTTTTTTCTTTTTAAAAAAAAACTAGCAACTGGGGTCTAAGAAAACCAATTCGGGCCTAATTCTGCCAGTCTATGAGTCAGGAAGAGAAGTAGATTCTGATGGAAATCCTGCTCCAGAAGAGCCTGCTTTCATCCGACTGAACCGAAAGCCTTGCACTGGGGACTTCTGAGGTCCTACCCAGGTCCCCAAAATGGGGGGTGAGGACGAGGCAGAACAACAGCCCCCTCGAGGCTGGACGGCAGGGTCTCTGCCACCAGCTGCATCGAGGTCTCTGCTATGGAGTCCTCTCAGCTTTTCATGGCCCAACACTGGTTATGGGGGGAAGGATGGAAGAGTACCAAGCCAGAAGAGGCTCCTCTGTCTTTTCCTTTCCGGGGTTCAGAATAACAAAGTGGGCTGGATTTGGTGCCCAAAAGCTCCAAGCTCAAATCCTGTTAATGTCTAGGCTACTGTGGACAAGTCACTTCCCCTGCTGGCTGGTTTCTTCATTGGTAAAATGGAGATGATAGCAATGCAGACGGCACAGGGTTATTATGGGCCAAACGGGCCAGAGAACCCAATGTGCCCGGCAAACCTCAAGGCAGCTCCATGTTGGCCACTGTTCTGCCTATGGCAGTCTCGGAAAGCGCTCGGAAGCTCAGACCCATCTTGGGAACCTCTATTCACAGGTGAGGAAGCTGAGGCACAGGGGAAGGGTCTTCCCAAGGTCACTGGGAGATCAAGGCTTGACTATAGTCACAGCAACAGCCTCAAGGGCACAGGCTGGGCAGCACTGCCCAGAAGGGGAAGGAGGCGCCCTTTCCTCCCTCTTCCCTGCACTGTCCCCCCTCCGCCCCCCCCCCCCAGGTCACTGTTCCTACAGACACATGTTGCTGCCCCCAACAATGTAGAAAGTAAAGTCTCACGCAGCCGCCTGATGCAGACAATTTACGTGGAGAAAAAGTGGAACCTCTTTTGATGAGGAACAAGCTGATGCCAGGCCTGGTCCTCAGGCTGGGGCAGACTGATACCCAAAAGTGGGAGCAGTTCCAGCAGAGAAAAGATCAGACCCCAAAATGTTGGAAGTCAGAAAGCCAGGGAGTTGTCCCCAAAGACCTCTCAAGGTCCACCCAGAAGGCACCTGTTGGCGCTGCACTCTGGATCACTGAGGGAAGGGGCCCAATTCTGCCCTGCAGGTGACGTGCCCTGTCTGGACAGTGTGGACGCTTAGGGAGCTTCCCCCCCCCCATGCCCACCTGTCTTTCCACATAACCCTGTGCACCCTGGGAAGCCAAGCACAGCCTGCCGATGCTGCCTCCCAAGCTTCAAAGAAAGGCCTCTGGTGACCGTCCCCGAGTTCTCAGGACCCCTCAGATGGTAGGACTTGCCTCCTAACAGGGCTTCCAGCAGCCCTGGCTTTTCCACAAGGTGGAGTCATATGGAGCTGCAGTCCATTGTAACCCCCAGATCTTTTCTGGATGACCACTATTTTGCCACACTCCCCCCACTTTGGGCTTGGCAAGCAGCTTATTTTGAATAAAGTTTTGTGTGTATCCCTACCAAATTTCATCTCATTGGACCACATTTTTGTTCTAGCCTGTGGGGGCTTTCTGGGCCCCATTCCCCACTGAGTGTGATCTGAGTTACAGAGCGCACTCTAGAGAAACATCTCTGGGACTTCCTTCCCGGTGGGCACTCACTGAGCCAGCACATCCAACCAGTTCTGAATACACCCAGGAGTCTCCATTTTCAGTGTTCTGCTTGGTTTTGACTCCACAGGACGGCACATCTCTGTGATGTCTTTTTCTTTTTCATATTCCCAGCACTAACCAGTGTTTAGTACACAGTAGGCACTTAATAAGCACCACAACTGAGCCCATGCTCTCCATACTTGTTATAAGAACACACGAGACAACTACAAATGCTTCGCTCAACTCTGGGTCAATGATACCCACAGCCTGTCCCGGGGTCAGAGCCACGACAATGCTGCAAGGTCCCACCTGCCGGGCCTCTTGCTCCCCAGGAGTGTGGTCCATCTGGGCACCATGGGCAGCTCTCTGACAATCTCCCTCCCTACCCCCACACTGGCCATTCTGGTCCATGTCCTTTCTTGGTCAAAACTCACTCTCCTTGTCAGAGAAAAGAGAAGCAAAATAAGGATTAAGTGAATGGCTCTGCCTTCTCTCTGGTAGCTGCTATTGTCCCAGCTTGAAAACCTTTGAAAATCCACTCTCCCTCATTCCTGATGCACCTTACACCTCACCTTACCTTCCACTGCCTTCTGACAAACACTAAAAACAAAGTGGTCCCTCCCCTCCCAAGTTTCCCATCATTCTCCTTTCCCTGGCAAAGGTCAGAATCAGATCAAGAAGAGCAGTTGCCTGATTTATCAGCTGTGTGGCTTCTGGGGGAGAGAGAGTTCCAGTAGAGAGATGAAGTCCTCATCACTCTCTCTCATACGTCCGTGCCCAATTCTGACCTGAAGTCAATGGCGTCTTCCCTCTGCTGAGGGGGTCTGTAGTAGCCACTGATCACACACATACACACCTGTATTGGGAGCCCCAGGTCTTCATCTAAATATTTTCTTACATGTTTCCCTGAGTCTCTCTTCTCAGGGTCCAAAGCCACTCTGTTGCCCTAGCTTTCCTCTTCCCACCTCCCCAAACCCTTCTCTTCAGTAGCCACAGTCTCATCCAATCATGGCTCACTGGCACATATAAGGTCAAATTTGCCTCCTTGAATTAAGCATTTTAATTCACCTTAGTTTTTTTTTTTTAAATCATATAAGATGAGCCAAACTGGAGGCCAGTGGGCAAAACTCCAGGATGCAGGAAACCAAGTGAAAATGTGATCAGGAAATGTTAGCAACATAAACAAAAATGTAATACCACACAGACAATATTAATTTGTGGTATTTTAAGTCAATTTGTGGCTGACAGGGATACACTTTTGATTTGACTTTGACACCCTATCTAGACATCTAAGGCCATGGGTTTTCTTCTTGGCCTCTTTCTTCAGTTCTCTTTCTCTCTCTCTCTCTCTCTCTCTCTCTGTCTCTCAAGAATTTTCATTTTTCTTTGCTTTTATTTGCCTTCCTACATTGCAGCTGCATTGCCCCCTCCCACTCCCCCAATCTCACCTCTTCTTTTTTCAGCTTAAAACCCCTTGGATTTTTACAGGATCAACTAAAAATAACTAAAAACCTAGTTAAAATAATTAGCAACTTTAGCAAAGATACAGGATATAAAATAAGTCCCCAGAAATCATTAGCATTTCTATACACTAGCAACAAAGCCCAGCAAGAGACAGAAAGAGAAATTCCATTTAAAATAACTGCAGACAATAATATAAAATATTTGGGAATCTACCTGCCAAGACAAATCCAGGAACTATATATAAACACAATTACAAGATACTTTTCATACAAATAAAGTCAGATCTAAACAACTAGAAAAATACTGATTACTCATGGTCAGACCAATATAACAAGAAATAACAATTCAACCTAAATCAATTAGCTAATTAATTTCCCTACCAATCGAAATAGCCAAAAATTATTTTATAGAGAGAGAATAAATAAAATTCATCTCAAAGAACAAATGGTTTAGAATATCAAGGGAATCAATGGAAAAAAAAAAGTGAAGGAAGGTAGTTTAGCCATATCAGATCTCAACCTGTATTACAAAAAAGCAATCATCAAGACAATTTGGTACTGGCTAAGAAATAAGAAGAGTGGATTGAGGGAAAAGATTATGAACACAATACACATAGCAATAAATGACAACAGTAATCTGGCATTGATAAATGCAAAGATCCAAGCTTTTGAGACAAGAATTCACCGTCTGGCAAAAGACACTGGGAAAACTGGAAAGCAATTTGGCAGAAACTAGCTATATAGACTTAATATTCCATACCATATACAAAGGTTAGGTCAAAATAGGTACATGATTTAGACATAAAAGATGATACACGCAAATTAGGGAAGCATGAAATAGTTAGGATTGTGATGACATTGTATTGTGCCATAAGAAATGATGAGTAGGATGTTTTCAGAAAAACCTAGAGTTACATGAACTTAAGCAGAGTGAACTAGGTAGAATCTGGAGAACATTGTACATAGTAATAGTAATACTGTTTAATGTTCAACTGTGAATGATTTTGTTATTCTCAGCAAGATCCAAGTCAGCTTTGAAGGATTCATGATACAGATCAAAGCATACTTATTTTACTTTGGTTTTTTTGTCTGTTTTCTTTGACAACATGACTAATATGGAAATGTTTTGCATGTCTGCACCTGTATAATGCATATCATACTGTTTACCTTCCCAAAGATGGAGGATGATACGGAGAGAGATTTGGATCTCAAAATGTTAAAAAAACAAATGTTAATTTTTTTCTCATGTAATTGGAAAAAAAGAGCTAACTCGTGGATTTGATTCAAAAGACTCCAGACAACTTTTTTTGTATCACATCTTGTTGGGTGCACCCCATCTCTGGTAAGGAGAATGTTATTCCTATATTTGAAGTCTTGGTCCGAATCCTATTCTCAGAAACCATCTTCTTCACCAGTTGGTTGCTTTGCCAATCTGCTTCTCTCCTGAAGCTCATGTCTTCCATTGGCAAACGAGATGGAAATATTACCTGTGCCCTGGAGGTCTTCTGTTGTTTGCCCAAGACTTCATTATCTTTAGCAATATTTTCTAGCTTCCCTCTGGCAGTACCCCTTGTGAATATGTGAATCACCAGATCTGATCACTAAGAGAGAACTGCTACTGTAGGAAGGCTTCTTGGAAGGTTCACGTACTGACAGCAAACACCTTCCAAATGGAAATCATGTAACTGGGGGAGGACACTCGTGTTCAAGCCTGCCCCAAAATGACAAGAAGCTTTCCGTGGTAAGAAAGCACAGGGCTGGCTCGAGGGACACAATAGATCATAGGTGCTCTTTGCAGAGTCAGAAGACCCTTGTCCCCGAGGATGCCGAGTCTGCAGCTTGCATGTGAAATCAGGATAGAAACCACAAAACTAGGGAGGAGAGTGACACCTTTATGGGAAAGCAAATCTCAAACCCAAAGAGCAGATCTTGCTCCAGAGGCTTTTCCTCGGAAGAAGCTGAGCATAATTGGTCACCAGACAGGTTTTACATTATGACTAAGTTTGTCAGGAGCATCACTTAGGTCTGTGCTGGACGTACCATTTCCCTCTCCGTGGCAACACACTAAGCTAAATCTTCGATGGAGACAGCAGAACATTATTCTAAATATATCTGCCAGAACATAAATAATTCTCTCTCCTCCCACCTTCTCTGCCACTCCTGCTGTACCCACAGCCGGGCCCTGCTTTTTTGGGAAGCAGAGACATATGCAAGGAGCTAGTTCCAGAAGCGTCAGGCCTGGCTCTAGATGTAAATACAGCCCCCTTAGAAGACCAGCACACCTGTCCCTCAGGTGTTAAAATAACCCAATAACTGGCATCTCCTAGAATCAGAGGTTTGAAACAACCCAGTTCATGCCAATAAGAGACCCTTAACACTGGGCAAGCCTACACCCACAGCCACCTCAGTGCCATGTGCTTGGGGCTAATAAGGGAGGGTGCTGAAGCTAGAGAGTGACTATTTAGGAAGAGACCCCACCAAAATCTCATCTTCCACACACAAAAGATGCTAAGCCGCCTTTCCCCCAGCTACTGCCCAAAGGGCACACACAGGCTGTGTGAGAAGCCATCGCTATGGTGAGCAATCCCCATTCCCTTATTTGAGATGGAACCCAGGCAATGGCTTTCCAGCTAGCTGTAGTAAGGATGGGCCAAAGGGAAGCAGCTGGCAGGGAATCGGTGTCACAGAATGCCCAAGGGAGAGACACCCTGGACATTCTCCGTCCAGGCCCTCTTGTTGAGAAACTGAGCTCCAAAGAAGGCTGGAGACTGGCTCCAAAACTAATGATACTCAGGTCTTAAACTTGGCCTGATGAAGAATAGGAAACAGTCCTAAGAACCAAGGGAAAAGGTAAAAGAATGTGTTTCTGCAGGTTATGGAACATGTGCAGAACTGGCAGAACAAATCCTCCTTCAGGCCCCATACCTAAAAAGTTCATTAAAAACAAAAACCAAAAAACCCCAAACCACCCCTCTCTTCCCAAAACAAAACAAACAAAAAAACCAAACACCCCCTAAAGCTTAAGTTTAAAAAAAAAAAAAAAGCCTTTAACTTATTTTTGCCAAAACTTTTTTAGATCTTAAAAAAATCAGCTTTTACATCAGCCAAGTCTCCAATCTCTACCATTCCCCCTAAAATCCTTATTTCTGTAGCACTAAATCAGACTTTCCTCTGGGCTCATCCATCAGATTTCAGATAAACAATTCCATATGCACATGAAATCTGCCCAAAAGTTGCCCCAAACATGTGCTACCATGCTCTAAAGCTTTAAGATCTAGTTTAGACATTGTTGTGGGACTTACATGAAGATTATGGAAAGTCCTGTGTACTTCTGACACACAATGGGTACTTAATAAATACTGACTGACAAAAAAAAGTGACAGCTTTTATTTCTTAATGGATGAATTTTAAAATTTTTTGGGATACCCAGGTTATAACTTTTGGGGTGATTCTTTACAATATTTCAGGTTACCATGGCTAATTTACTAAGTCTATGATGGAAAGTCTAGACCCAAGTCAAACCACAATCTGTATTTTATAGCTTAGAAATCTGAAATATCGCTGAGAAGGTGGCTCTTATTCAAAGACATTTCACATAGTCCTATGCTATAAACAAAACCTGGAAGGGGCCCACGGCTCAATTCACTGCACATATAAATACAGAAGAAATGGCTACAACATCTTCCCTTCACAGCAGGCCTGCAACTTCTGACCAAATCCAAGGACTGAGTTGTGAGCATGATTTCCCAGCTATAATGTGAAGATGGTAAGGAGGACCTAGCCACTCATGGGAGCATCTGGGAATAACATGGATGGAAAGCTAGAGAAAACCCGTTTCAAGCAAGTGTGGTAAAAGGGGAAAAAAAAAAAAAAAAAAAAAAAAGCAGATGTGGTCAAAGTCAGGGTTTAAATTTGAGAAAGGGTGAAATCAAGTGACTGCATCAGAGCTATTTTTACAAGTTTCTGAAGAGTACCAAGAAGACAGAAACCACGCCAGGCTTCTGTGGTTAAGGCTGAATGAGATGGGTGGCATGAATCACCTGGCTGGCAACTGGCCCCCAGAGAATTGTAAGAAGAGCAGACCCAGAAGCCGACATCTTCTGGCCAAGGGGGCCGAGGTGCTCCATACTGGATCTGACCACCCCTCCCTGTAGCTGAGACCAGCACAGGCCCTGTGAGGAAGATACACTGGCTGTCCCACATTCCCTTCAATGAGGTTTGCATTTCCACTTGGTTCACCTCCAACAGCTCCCCCAGATGCAGAACTGGAGAGAACCTGTCTCCTAGCAACCAGATTTCCACTCCTCCCCCTTCCCACCCAAAGCTCTTCAGGGTATTCGGCTAAGGACCAGATGACATGCAGGACAGCTCAGAGAGAGGATGGGGGCAGGTAAGGAAAGGAGGAAAGATTAGGGTAAAGAGCAGTCTTTTCCGCCACCATCCATGGCATCAACTCCCAGATATCACGGACTCACAACCACTGCTCTGGCCTCCAGGAAGCCCAGCAGCCCTGAGAAGTGGTCCCTGAGAATCACAGTGGGGCTCCCAAACTTCTGAGGAATGTCATGAGGGCCCAGAGGGCCCAGTGAGGGAACCTACAAGTCTCCAGGAGGCCACGCTGACCTGGTTAAAGGAAATTACCATGTTCTGAAAGTACTATTTACTCAGGAGAAACAAGCCCTCCCTATTGCTCCACAAAGCAATCTTCTACAATTTGCAAAAGAAAAGGGTCCCTCTCTCCCCAACATTAACACAGCCTTAACAAGCCTAACTGGAAAGCGACAGTTTGCCCTTCCAACCCTGCAGCCCTCAGGGTCTGCCTGCTGAGACCCACAGAGGCAGGATGGAGTAGTGGGCACGGCTCAGAGAGAGATGGTCCTTCCAGCCACGCCCTCCCCAACCCATGGGGGATGGTCACAGGGAGGAGGCCAGAACCTCCACCTCTCCATCCTGTGCTCTGCACTGTCACTGCTATTTGCCATAGGTCACACGCCACAGGGCCAGGCCCCCGCTGGATGCTAACACAGACACACTAAAAATAAAAAGAAGAAACACACCTGGTGGTGTTCTTCATATGGTGCTCATTCTCCAGTACTTTTCTCTCTTGTGTTTAGCCAGAGGACTATATTCTAGTGGACTTCCCGGGCTGGGGAGGGGGAGGGCACCACAGGGCATGTGGGGGGCAGTTGTGGGCCCAATACCCCTGGTCTCCTTAAGAGCAGAATGAGAGATGGAAGGGGTGGCAATGGGCCATTCAGTCCATCCGCCCCAAGTCCCAGCCTCTGCCCTGCAGCCTCAGTGCCCTTGCTGTTCGAGTGGGTTCATTTCAGACCGACTAAGCTACCGTGGTCAGAAAAGAAGTCACGGGCTCATTAGACAATCATGGACTCCAGAAAATAGCCCCTCTGCTCAGTCTGATGTCCCAGGGACTGAGGGCGGTCCTTGTGCCCCTGGTTCTGTTAGCTGTCTCCAACGGGTCTGTCAAGACATGTGGCCGAAGAGGGAGCTGGCTTTCCCCATATAGGCATCCAGGTGGCACTAGGGACAGTGGGCCAGACGTGGAGTCAGGAAACTGGAGTTCAAATTCTGTCGCAGATAGGTATTAACCATGACATTGGACATGTCACCTCACCTGTTTCACTGGCTCGGAGGGCTATCGTACACCAAGTGCTCTCCAAATCTTCAAGCCCCCAAGCGTGCCCAGGTGACAGGTGGGTGAGCCAGTTTCCTCCCCCCAGGAGAGGCCCATCTCTGCATGTCCCTTCAGCCAGCAGACCTCCCGCCATCACAACGGCAAATAAGGAGCCAGCATGAGGGGCTGCCGCTCCCCCCTTCTGCTGAAGGCAGAAATTAGAGGAAAATAACCAGAAGAAGATGAGTAGGGAGATGGAAAACAAGCAGCCGAGTGAACACAAGTTTGAAGATGACAGAATGCAAATCCACTATTAGTGATGTGCAGACAAGCCAGAATGGCAGTTTTTGCTCACATCTGTTTTTGACTCAGCTCAAGAGCAAAAAGGGGACATCTAAAAAAACAGTTACCAAAATAGAAAACATTAATTGGATATACAACAGACTTTTTCTACTGCAAGCAATAAATGCATTGGCACACAGCACAGCAATCCTGAAGATGACCCGGGCTGGGCTGATCCAGGGCAGGAGGCCAGCTGCCAGAATGGGGGGCTGAGGACCTTAGACAGGGGGCCCGTAGTCTGGCTTCACTGCCTTGGACCCACTTAGAATCAGTCACCACACGCATTAGGGCCTTCTGCCTCCATGCCATCCTTCCCGGGGGCCCCTGGACCATCTGTCTCCTCTCCCTGCCTGCTACTCCAGGCCCTGATCTCAGCTCCCCATGGACCTCCCTAGCACCCATCCCCTCTGTGCCCTTTGCTTTAATGAACTCTATCAGACTCTGCCCCTCTTGGCTCCCCATCACACTGAATTCTCCCCCATCCTTTAACTCTTTCTTGTTCAGCCTCCCCGGCCCACCCACAGTGCTTGGAGAATGCCCCCGTTGTTTGGGGAATGAAGGACTGGGACACCTTTTGTCCCTCTCAGCCTTGATTTTCTCAGTGAAGCTTTCTGGGCAGCCTCAGGAGGAGATGAATCAGCCCCCAGACGCGGCCGTGGCCCTGCGCTCATCAGCGCTCCTGTCTGGAAGGCTGGCTCGACACTACGTGAACGTACTGCAGCTGGGCCAGGGAAGGCCCCACGAGCTTTTCTGGGTACTTGTGAAGCAATTCCTAGAAAAGACATCAACCAAAGCAGTTCCTGCCACCAGACAAGCAGATTCCGGATCCCATCAGGAGGACACTTGGAGGGCAGGTTCTGCAGCACCTCATCAAACCAACACGCCATTGGACCGGGTTCCATGGAAAACACTGTGCTCCCTGATGCTGCTGCCCAGCGAGGGAGCACAGACACCCAAGGCTCATGGATACACCCTGCACACGGGAGTTCCTGCCAGATGTTTGAATGAACCAAGTCCCTCTGAGGCTGCAGTGACGAGGCCGGCCCTTAACTATTAATCGTGGTGAGATGTGTCTAGGAAGGGAAGGAGATACAAGTGGTGGCTGCTCCCCATGTAACGCAGAATGTTGGCTGAGGGAAGGCCCTCAGGAAGTGGGGGACCCTGGGCTGGGCTGAGGGGAGTCCAGCTCCACATAAATGACACATGAGCCTTTCTAAATGGCAGGGCCAGGGCACTGCATGGGTGAATTATCCAGCCACCCACACCTCTGCACGATGGCCCTGCTGAGACGCTCTGGGGAATATTTATCCATACAAGTGCTAAGTGGCCACTGTGTCCTTCACAGAGGAGGTGCTCCAACTTGGGAATTCTGCCTGTCCCAGCCTCCCTAATTCCTCTTGCAGAGATCTCCCCGCTCATACCCTCCTCCCAAAGGCTGCTCTTGACAAAGGCGAGGATCATCTTTGAGAGCCATGGGCTTCTCAGGTCTGAGACATTCAGATTATGAAGTCAAATCACTGAAGACACCCAGCCAAGAAGTGAACAATCTCCACCCCATAATGAATGGAGAAGCCATGGGTAGAGCTTGTAAACTTAAGACTCTGGAGGTGCAGCTGGAAGGGGCCACAAAACCAGAAATGTAGCCAGCTTCAGAGGCAAGTGCAATGCAGCTCCTGGGAACGGCCTCAGCTCTCTCTAGAAAGGGGATGAGCACTACCACGAGGCTAATTATTTGTGACCCTGAAATGCAGATGTTCATCAATAAACTTCCAATCACAGGCAGGAAAAAGCATCATTAAAGCAAAGGACAGGAGAGCCCGGGGGCCTGACTATGGCAGCCAGAGCAGAGGCGTCTCCTCTGGGAGGAGTTAGGCTCCCAACCCTGCCCCAGGAAGGGCCCCCCCAAGTTAAGGTGCCTAGGTGGCAGGGTGTCCCTCAGAAAGCTTCCAAAGAGGGAAGAGGAGAGATCCAGCAGGAGGCTCTTCCATCAGAGAGCCCCAGGCTTGGCCTTGGGACAAGAACATCCCAACAGCACACCCACAGACCCAGCTCTCTCTGCCCGGCAGCTCACACCAAGAACGAGTCTCCCTGGCACCTACTGGTTGAGAGCCAGCCCTGAAGCTGGAGTGCATGTCCCTGAGGGCCAACCTGGGCATCAGAGACTCTGCTCCCTAGCCCAAAAGACCTATGTTCAGGGTTAGGCTTAGAAGAGCGTGCCCAAGACTAGAACAAATTACCTCAGAACCAAAATGTCCCTCCCCAAGCCATGCAGAAAGCATCCTAGCTCACAGGAACGTAGTGACCAGATGTTCTGGCCACAGCAGCACAGATCCATCATGGCTGGCTTGTGGAACCGGAGGCAGGGAGTGATGTCTGTTGGGGCCTTCTCAGGGAGACCTTCTCTAACAGCTTTCTGGTGGGGAGGCTAGTAGGGCTGTCTAAGCCAGGACATGGTAGGGTCTGTTCAAAATCCAGCTGGATGGATAAAGAGATGGACGACCTTCTCAAAACTTCCTTATTTCTCCTGTGTACACAAGCCACATCACTAAAAATCGCCTTCCCCCAGTGGCCTGCAGGGATGAACAGGAGGTCCCCCTGTCACAGTGAAAGATGCTCGTTGTACATTCACTTGTCACCATCATTTAAGGATGAGGGAAGAAGTTTCTTGGGCTCAGCACAAGAGCCACGGCACACTTTGCTTTTTGAAGCTGCTGCTGAGACCCTTGATCATACAACAATACATCACATTAGGAAAAGACCCTGGCTGAGCTGAGTGTGGCCGCTACGTGGGCAACAGTAGGAGTGGTTCCAGAACCAGAGTGGTACATGGCTCTGGAGGAGGAGAGGCAGAGCCCTGGTTCTTAGGTGGCAGGGCCTGCCCTTGCCAAGTACCCTCCTCACTCACCTGCCATGCAACAGCAAGCTGCGAGATCTCTCGGCCGGACATGCCTTCAGTCAGCCTTGCAATTTCTGAGCACTTTTTCCCATAGTCAAACTGGGCCAGCTTCAGGCGCCTGAGAAGAAGGGAGAAGTCAGTGTGGGGGCCTTCTAGGAAGCAACTGCCACTCAGGACCTCAGAGACCATTTGGGGCTCAAGATGAGACTGAGGCACATATGTGGTGGCAGAATCTGAATCCAAGCCCTTAGCCACCAGCACCAGCATCCTTATCACTGTACTGACTACTGGGCATGTTCCATCATTGGGAGGTTGGATATACACTGATGGTTCCAATGGAACCACAGTCAGTCAGTCAACAAGCATTTATTAAGTGCCTACTATGTGCCAGAAACTGTCCAATGCCAGACATTGGAGATCCAAAGAAAGCAAAAACATAGGGCATGCCCCCCAAGGAGCTCCCATTCTGTGGACCAGCTGCTCCTGAGCCCTTCTGGGCAAGACAGCAGCGAATGTGAAAGAAAATGAACATGACAGGCAAATTCCCAATTCAGGTCAAAGGAAAAACTGGGAACTTGAAATCACTGCTATTCACCTAAGGCTATTAACAAACATTCCTGAAAACCAGGACATAAAGGAAGGCCAGTAATATTCCTTAGCAGGAACAAGAACAGCCTGGGACAGGAAGGTCCCCCAACCTTGAAGAAAATGAGCATTCCCAGAGGTGATTCCCTTCCAGGTGAGGGGCCGGAGCCCATGAAGAGCAGCTCCTTCCAGAAAGGAACAAACACTCAAGAGATCCAGAGTGAGGGGCCATGGAGGAACTGTGGATTCCCGCTCTTGTCTGCTGACAGCCATTGCCACAACAACTAGAGCCGATGAGACCCCCCCAGTAGCTTCTTTCTTGATTCAAAGCCTCTCTGTGAGGGGAGGGACACTGAGCTCACTGGTACATCCAACAATGTTTATTGCAGATTCCCCCACACAATGTCCCCAGCACAAAATCGGTGCAGTAGAGAAATGCAGCAGTGGAACTGCTAAGTGACACACCTGCTCCCCACCCCAGGGGAAGGCCTGAGCTTCCGGCAAAAGGAGTACTGACTCCCACGGACATTGGGACGGTTCTTTCAGCCTTGGGGCCAACAGACGCCTCGGCCTGAAAGGTCCAGGGGGACTGGCAGCCAAGGTAGTGAGCAGGTGGAGAGGCTGTGCTCCAGCATCATGAAGGCCGAGGGACACTGGGCCCTGCAGTGCTTGAGAGAGGGCACTGAGGGAGGCCTCGGAGGCCCGGATACTTACTGCTTCCCTTCCGTGGCTGGCTTCAGAACATACTTATCGAAGTACATCCTCACCAGGCGCTCCCGTTCTGGAAGTTGAGGCAGGTCAAAGTTGACCATTTCATCTATTCGGTCATTGATGGCCCAGTCAAACTGCTCCGGTTGGTTACTTGCTAAAACCAGCATAAACCTGTCAAAACATGCCAAAGGGGATTGCCATGAAGCATGTGTCTTCTACACCGGCTAAACACTGTCATGAACTCATCAGAACTAAAAGGTTTAATTCTAATTTTGTTGAGTGTTCCAGTCTGGGCAGAAATTCCCATTTCCCCCCAAGTCTTTCAAGCTCATTACGTACTGCAGTTTTAAGGACAGAAATTTTACTTCCAATTATTCTGCAGAGACCTCAAAGGGAGGCGGTGGTGAATGTGACCACTTTTCCCATCAACACAGGTAGAGCAATCTGCCACCCCCCCCCCTTGCCCCACCATGGCTCCTCCCAGCAGGGGCTCTTTCTGCTTGCATATGGAAAGTGTCCTAAGCTCTTGCTTCCTCCCAGTTCACTCTTCCACAAGATCTGATATCACCAATTTAATGAAGCTTTTCTCTTTGGATTAGTCTTTTCACAATAACTACTGCGATACACTTGAGCTCTTTTACCATCTGTTTAAACTAAGCCTGCAGGAGGAGGAAGACGGAATCTTTGCCTCTGGGGGTCATGTTCTCTGCTCTAAGAACCACATGGCCACTTAGCTTCTCGCAGACTTATGAACCCAACAGCCAGGACTACTGAGGCCAATTTCTTCAGCAGAACAGAATGTTTCATTCAGGCCCTGGAGAAGACCTGGTCCTGTCCTGTTGAAAGCCCAGACTATAGAAGCACTAACATTCAAGAGGCCCCAGCCTTCAGCACCCCCATCTCCCTAGGCTTCCATTGCCAGAATTGGATTCCCAGAACACCCCAGGAGTTGAGTGAGCAGAGGCAGGGGACAAACTCCAGTCTCCTTGAATCATCTCGGTTATTCTCTATGGGTTTTCCAAAAGAATGCTTTTCAGGGACACTTTAAGTTTCCAAAATGTACATCTGGTTTTAGATACCAGAGAGAGATTAAAACAATCCATGGAGTTGTCAGAGCTGTGCCCTCACTTGACAGGATTCATTGCCTGGAGGATACCAATTCTGGACACTTCTGGAATGCCTCTGGGGTGAAAGTCAAGGCAACTCTCCCACTTAAGGCTTTCTCTTCCCAACATGAGATAATGGACCAAGAAGCCAATGAGACTTCTCCTACCGAAGAGTCCTGGCCAGTCTGTCATTGGGGCACTACCTTCCTGAACAAGTCCCAGAGGTCAGTTTGCCCTCAAACTAGGCCACGACATCCAGGAGACAGGGAACAGGGATTTATTTCTTCAGAGCTCTGTGAGAAATTTCAAATGTAGCTTAATTTACAGGAATTGGAGACACTCTCATTTCATAAAAACAGAATGCATTGCTCCTTCTTCCTGGCTACACCTTCTTATAACTCATTAGCTTTAACCATAGCCCTTAGAAAAGACCACCTCACCAGCCTTCAATTACACTAACTACAAGGTGTCTTATAATCAGCTCTTCCTTTATCATTAGGGATACTGCTTAAAATGACCATTTGTTCAGTTCTTCCTATTTTCACCTGATATGGCTATAATGTTGGGAGAGCAAATGAATATAGTCCTGAGGCAGTGCTGGCTAAACCAGAGTGACTTTTACCAAGTTGCCCTCGTAACTCTTGGGGAAAACACTCCGGGAAGGATCAAGTGAAATGGCTGACCCATGCTATTCTTCCCAAGGAAGTGAGCATTAGCTCCCAGGCAGGAAAACCCAGCTGCCTGAGCCTATCTTGGAGTCATCATCACCAGCAACTCTTGAGACATCTCCCTGGCTTGCTCTGAGTTTTGTGACGTTCACAGGTATATACCTGACACATCGATCACACAGCCAGAGCCATTACAGAGCTGAGGCAAATATGCAAATACCAAAGGAGGGATACCATGGGGATGAAGAGGAACAAAGCAACAACAAGCCCCTCTTTCCTCCCCCCTCCCCCATCAAGTGCGAAGGCATTGATCACACCTGTTAGGATAGCCTGTGCACTGAATGAGACCTACTCCATGAAATTGTGTCTTTTCCCACTGATTGTTCATCTTTGGTGCTAAATGCAGCGAGAAATGAAGTCACATCCTGATTAAAGGGGAGGGGAAGATGGTGTACTTGTTAGTGAACAAGGTTTGCCTGACTAACAGGTGTGAGTGTGTTAGTGAATCTAGGTCTGTGCACATATTTTTTGGATCAGCACCTTCTTAACCCCCAATCTTACAGTAGAATTTGAGAGCTTTCCTTTGGCTGACATAAAGTGAACCTTGTATAAGAACACAATGACTGAGAATCGAGAGCAGACCCTGTGAACGTTGGCCAAACGGGAGATGGATTTTCCACCCTTTCTGCATCCTTACTTGTTGCTGTGCTGGCCTGTCCGATGAAGGAATGCATTCAGTGTTGCCCGAAGGTCTTCACTTATTTTCTCCTGCAAAGATGCAGTTCAGACAGGTGTCAACCACACAGGATGTGGGCAGGCTACGAATTCTAAAAATGGCACGACTAACTGACTTTATATTTGAATTAAGTACTGGTGGAAGTCCCTGAAAGCCCATCCCTGGAAAGCCAATGAAAAAACAAAAACAAAAAAAACCAAACAACCCCCAAACAGGAAGGTGATTACCAATCAGAAAGATCCTAACCACACTGTCCTGAGAGTATGACCCAAGTTAATACGATAGGTAAAGCTATTGTTTCCAAATCTCCCACTCTCCACACCCCCAACACAAGAACAACACAACCTGTAAGTTGAGAGCTTTATTAAAGCTCTCTCCTACACACTGGAAGGACTGTCTTGGGGAAGAAGAGGGCCCCCACAGGTCTGTTAGGCCCCAAAAAGCAGGACAAGGAGGAGCAAGGCAGGGAACTTCTGCCAAACTACTCTCCAATCTTAATAAATCTGTTTTCCCATTTTCTGAATACCAAGTTATGGGGTTTAGATGTTTCTGCTTCTTCGTTGTATTCTATTTTTTAACCAGTGACAAACGATTCTGACACTTGCTGCTTTCTAGTACAACTTGAGATCTACAAGTGTTGGGCCCCTTTCATTCCAACTTTTCATTCTTCCCTTGAGATTCTGAGTCTTTTGTTCTTTCAATGGAATCCTAGTATTTTGTCTCGCTCAACAGTATCCTTTGTACAGACAGCATGTACTCAAATCCATAAATTAGTTTGGCATCATTTTGGCACAGCTTAAACATAAACACTGAACATCCAGTTATCTGCGTTATTCTTTATTTCTTCAAAGAGTATTGATCATTTGTATCTATCCTAGTCTTGCACGTGTATTCAAAGGCTGACCCCTTGATGTTCTATGCATGTTGTAGAATGAGATTCCTTTTTCTCTTCCCCCTTCAATTTTGTTATTGCCATACACAAAAATGCCACTTTTAAAAAGTTAATTTCCTCTTCTGCTATCTTCCTTCAATCAGTTTCTTTACTGATTCTATAGGGTTTTCTAAGAAAATCATCAGGTTGTCATCATCAGTAGGTATTGATGTTTTTACCTTTAATTTCTTTCTTTTGCATTACTGTGGTTAACATTTCTAGAACTGTGTCAAATACTGAGCACAAGGGATATTTTTATTTTATTCATATTAAATGGGAAAGCTCCATATAGTTCTACAGGCTTTTATTTTAGATGTGTCTAATATGATAATAAAAAAAAAATTGCTACATTTTGTGGGGGTTTTAAAGAAACAAATTC
>JAJPUD010020900.1:0-23899 GCA_023553655.1 Myrmecobius fasciatus | reverse complement strand
TGACGGCGGCTCCTGGACAGGTCTGGCCCCTGGGCTGAGAGGGCTTTACCAAGGCCTGGGTGTCTGAGACCCTGCTGAGAACGGAGGCTCAGGGGGCACAGAGCGGGAGACCAGCCCGGTAAAGGCCTCAGCCCTGGAGCCGCGGGACTGGCTCTCCCTGAGCACGCCCCGAAGGCGCCGAGGAGCGCGGGGAGCCAATGGCAAGGCCATCCTCTGCGTCCCCGGCATCTCTTGTCCTGCTGATGACTGGAAGAGTGAGGCTGGCGGCCTTGGGCCAACAAATGTCCCTCTCTGCGTCTCTCTCTGTCTCTCCCTCCTCTTTCTGTTTCTGTCTCTGTCTCCGTCTCTCTCTCCCTCTACATCCATGCATCTCAGGAGCTCTATCTGGCCATGGATTGTTTAACATTTTACCAATGACTGAGAAATGTAGAGTCACATTCAACAAATTTCCAAATGAGAAAAACAGCTGGAAAGGTAACTTATATGCTGAGTGAAAGTCTGGATCCACAAAGATCTTGTTGAGCTTGGGTGCCGGTCAGAATCTATGACACATTTTGAGAGGGACAAATACAGTCTTATATTTGAGGGTTTTTTTTTAAGATTACCCTATGGCCAAAGGGCTATCAAACTGTGCATCCCCTTTGACCCAGCAGTGTTTCTACTGGGCCTATATCCCAAAGAGATCTTAAAGGAGGGAAAGGGCCCCACATGTGCAAGAATGTTTGTGGCAGCCCTTTTTGTAGTGGCTAGAAACTGGAAACTGAATGGATGCCCATCAATTGGAGAGTGGCTGAACAAATTATGGTATATGAATGTCATGGAATATTATTGTTCTATAAGAAACGACCAGCAGGACGATTTCAGAGAGGCCTGGAGAGACTTGCATGAACTGATGCTGAGTGAAATGAGCAGAACCAGGAGATCATCATACACAGCAACAACAAGACTATAGGATGATCAACAATGAGGTGATTCAAGGCAATTCCAGTAGACTTGTGAGGGAAAAGAACCATTTGCATTGAGAGAGAACTATGGAGACTGAATATGGATCAAAGAATAGTATTTTCACATTTTGTTGCTGTTCTTTGCTTATTTTTTCTCATGTTTTTTCTTCTTTCATCTTTTGATCAGATTTTTCCTGTGTAGCATGATGAATATGGAAGCATGTTTAAAATTGCACATGTTTAATCTGCATTGGATTGCTTGCTGTCTGGGGAGGGGAGAGAAAAATTTAGAACACAAGCTTTTGCAAGGGTGAATGTTAAAAATTATCTTTGCATGTATTTGGAAAAATAAAAAGCTATTAAAACAAAGAAATTCCAAGGAAACATAAATAAATAATGGTTTCCCTATGTTTAATATGATTGTATAAATATAACCTACATCAGATTGATTGCCATCTTTGGAAAGAGTGAGGGAAGGAAGAAAAATGGAAATCAAAATCTTATAAAAGTTAAATGTCAAAAACTAATAAGTAAATTTTTAAAAATTGGTTTTCCAAGTGCAATAATGCAGAGAGTATGGCCAGGGAGCAGTTTTTCTGAAAACGATCTGGGGGTATTTTAATGGGCATGAGACTAATATGAATCAACAATGTTATATGGAAGCCAAAAAAATCTGATGCAATATTAGATAATATTCAAAGGGGCATGAAAAGCAGTGTTGCTTAATCAGAGTCTGAATAATTTGGGTTTAAATCCCTGGAGCAGTCACTTAACATCTTAATTTCTATGACTTCATCGTAGAGTAGATGTCAGCCTGCACTAAAGAAGCAGAATATCTCACCCACTTCCTTTCCATGTCCAAAGCAGGTGAGGAAGATATCCAAGACTCTTCCATCTTCAAAACCTCTTCACCTGGTTCACCTATTCCCAATAGCTATCATCCTCCATTTCTTCTTCCTTCCGTGGCTAAACTCTCTGAGGAGGCCGTCTTCAGCAGATCCCTCCATTTTCTTTCCTCTCACCCTCTTCTTGACAACTTGCAGTCTGGCTTATCATCTCGTCATTGATCTGAGAATGCTCTCTCCAAATAGAGACCAGGAAAGCAGGAAGGACTAGACCAGAGGAACCCAGGGGAAAGACATTATTACTGCTATGGGCAAAGGGTGTCAACAAAGGTTGTTTGCAAAAGAGACTTGAAGTGAAAGAATAATATGAAAGGAAGGGTCCCTTAAAATATCATCTATCATCCTAGGCTCCCCAGTCCAGAAGTAGGAGCTGTAGGGGGGGGGGGGGGCAAGATTGAGAAAGTCTGTGTTATAATCCACAGGAGTGAGGGAAGGGGAAAAGAGAAAAATGAGGGATGAAAGAGCAGGAAGAGTTGGAATAAAGGAAGAGAGTGAGAGGTAAGAGATAAAACGGAAGGGGGGAAAAGGGAGTGAAGAGAGATAGGAAAGGATTGAAGAAAGGATGGGAGGAAGGAGAGGAAAAGAGAAAAAGGAAAGGGAAAATAATGGCTTTTTAAAAAAATTGTATTCCCAGGACTTACTGGCACATAGCAGACATTTAATAAATGTGTTGATTAATGCAAGATTCTCCTCTTCCTCCTCAGCCTTTTTCTATACTATCTGAGTCACCTTGCCTTGTACAGATATACCTGTCTGTGTGCTTTGCTCCTTGACTCCCACACTACTATCACTAGAAGAGACTCCAGTAGGAGCAAGGGGTTCTTATTTTATTTTTATATCTCAGTGCCTTGCACTTAGTAGGTGTTTGTTAGAATGATCTTAGAAGGAACTAATCCAAGCTTATTTTACAAATGGGGAAAGAGATCCTAGGAATTCCCTTCCATAACCTTCCTCCCCATCACCTCCAACAGACACATTAGCGAGCAGTTGGCCTTCTTTCTCAAAGAACATCCATATGGCATTAATGTGTTAGGATCAAGAAATGGCTGATCAGACCAACAGGAGCTCAAGAGGCTCTCCCACAGATTGGCCCAGTGGCGAGGTCTCTAATTTTGCACCTTTCACATGTCTCTGAACTCCCACAATTCTGCTTTGGTCATATACCCATCCCTGATGGGTGGTCCCGTGCCATAGTCTCCCAGGTCTGCCAATCGATACCAAAGCTCTTCAGAGATACTTGAGAACTGACACAGACAAGTAGAATGGTCTTGATGGCTCCTGTCCCCTCAGAGCTTTCTGCAACATGCTGAGAAATGGCTATGCATCCTGTACTTGAATCTCTCTCCAGGAAGGTGGAACCTGCCTAAGAACCAAACCAAAATGGCAAAACTGCTCCCAGTCAGATGGCCAGTTAGGAGGAGACTTTACAGATGCGTGCCTTCCTTTGGCCCTGAGGAGTAACATATAGAAAACCTCAGGTCCGAATTGATTTTTGTTCAATTTTTGTCCATCATTTCCAACTCTGAGACCCCATTTGGAGTTTTCTTGGCAAAGATACTGGAATGGTTTACCATTTCTTTTTTCAGCTCATTTTACAGATGAGGAAACAGGTAAACAGGGGTAGGGGACTTCCTCTCAATCACATCTGGATCTGAACTCTGGTCTTCCCAAGAAAATTGTTAATGCTAAAGGAAAGCCCCATTCCCTCCCCATTCCAGCTCCAGTCACATAGATATTAGGAGTCTACAAGTCTGTATTAAAAATTTTTTCCTCACAATTTTTCAAGTGGACTACAACCATCCTTTGTAGGCAGAACAAAGCAGTTTTTTCCAATGTCTTATGGGGAGCAGGAAAGGGAGAAAAAGAGCTTAATTTCTTTGGCAATTATTTAGGACCACTCATTTTTACACTTGGCTTTACAGAACAAATTGGGGAGAGAATGAAAAATACTTGGCTTTGCCATTTTTAACCCCAAAATAGAGGCTCGCTCTAAAACTCATGGCAGGAGAAATATTGAAGTGCTTTTTTGGGGGCCTCCTTAAGATTTGTATTTTTATTTAGTTTCATCTACTAGATCTGGCTCATTTTCTGCTCCCTCTAAATCATTCGGAGTCCTGTGTCTTCCAATGTTAACTATCCTCCCTAATTTTCTGCCCTATCTATATTCACCCTGACCTTAAGCTCATCACTTCTGGTTCCTACACAGTCTGTATGTGGACCACCCAGGGGGAGCCTTGAAGCCCTTTAAAGCTGGGGAGCAGTAACTACTGTTTTATATCACTGTGAGTGCTCCCCCTCCCAGGTCAGCCCTCTCCAGCCCCAGCTCCATGAAGGCAAAAGGCTATTCGATACTCCAACTAAAGCTCGAGCCAACAACCCTGGCCCAGCAGCACGTGGGGAAGAACACACAATCTTCCACAAGCGATAGGTTGCAATGCTTTTATTAAATTCTTACAAAACAGAATACAAAATTCTGGCATTTGATAGTTGTTATAAAGGAAAACTCTTGAGCTGTATCAGTTTACCTGGTACCCCATAGTTAAAGTGCTTTTTTTTTTCCCTCCTTTTCTTTCTATTGGGATGGTGTATGTTTTCTGTTTTTCGATGTTTTTCTTTTTCAGCAGTTTCTAAGCTAACATACCCCTTTTCTCATGGGGGCCAGTCTTGGATACCACAGCAGTGCAGTGTGTGACATCATTTCGGCCACTTTCAAGAATGGCCTACCCCATGCTGGGGTGGGGACAAGGGGGGGCATCTCTTTTATGAGCCTTGAAAAAGGTTCACAGTAACATTTCTAACCAGTTCCAAGTTGAATTAATTGGTTGAAGGTGGGGGGCAAGGGCAGGGGAACAGCTGGGCAGGAAGGGGAAAGTGAACCTAAATTAAAAAAAAAAAAACAAATAAAAGTCAGTCATCAGTATCAGCTAAGTTCTGATTAGTAGGGGAAAAATAGCAATTTGAGTCTCCAAGGCTTTTTTTTTGGGGGGGGGAGAGAAAGGGGAGTTAAAAGAAAAGAAAAATCCCAGAAAACTCCCAGCTGGAAAGAACAACTATTGATTTTCCATTTACACCCCCCTCCTACTCAATAAACTTCAGATACTGCAGACAGCGGTTTTTTTGGAAGTGAATCAGAAGTCTGACCCATGAAAGGGGCCGGAGTAAGGGGCAGGAGATAGAAAGGAGGTCTCTCCATCGTCCTCCTTCGTGGTGCCCCACCCCACAACACTCAGTAGGTCAGTAGGGGAGCAAACTTCAATCCTCCAGGCCCTGCCCTGGCCTGCCAGGTATGTCCAAAGAAGATTTTTGGGGAGGATTGGAGGTCAAGGCATACGGAGGGGGGAAACATAGGAGGAGGGAGTTGCTTAAAAAAAAACCCAAAAAACAAAAACAAAAAAACCCCAAAAAACTCTGCCCCCCTCCTCCAGGTGTGACCAGGATTCCAGGTGTAGCATGGGGATAGCCTGACCCCTACTTACACCATTCAAGTATTCTTAATATAAGACAAATACCCGTTGGGTGGGATGGGGGTGGGGGGGCAGGATGAAATCTACAAGTGAATAAAAACAAACGACTCCAAAATCCCTATAAAAACACAATGTACAATCAAAGACCTTGGACTCTGAAGAAGCAATGACTATCATTTCCCCAGAATCCCCTGCTCCCACCTGTGGCTGTCTGAGCAGTTTCCCAACTTCCTCTGCGGGCATGGGACAAAACTGACAGTGTGACCCAGTCTATTCAAGGGAGTTCTGGCCGAGGGCTGGAAGGGGGGGGGGGGAGCCTGAGGGGACGAGAAAAATGCTATTTGAGGCTTAGGGGGACTGACTCTAAAGAAAACCTGAGGACTTCTCTCCAAACACGTCCCACCATCTCTACCTCCCTGACTGGGAAAGAAAAACTTACATATATATATTTACACACACATATATATATGCACACGTAAGACGGAACTGGTATTGCATAGTTTATCACTGCCCAGAATCCAAAGGTGGAGGGGAAGAGGGGCCCTACTCGGGCAGGGGCCCCCTTCTGGCTCCCGGGAGGCTCTCTCCACACGGAATGGTGTCCGAGAGATGGGCCTGGAGGAGACACCGAGTCTCTCTATAGGATTTCCTGGCTGGAGTGAACCCTGAGCCGCTTGGATCTGCCGAGCCCCAGGATCCAAGACACCGAAAGTCTACGCAGGAAACTAGAAGCTTTTTTCCCGAAGGTTGGCAAATGAAGCTCCCCCCCTCCGGCACCGGAGTTTATTTCAGCTTCGGGCTTCCACGTGGGGAAGGGGAAGAGGAGGGACTTCTTCCCAGTCTCTCCCCAGGGACTGAAATCGCCCATTCTAGGCTTAACTCCAAACGGAAGGGGAAGGCAGGGGGCGTGTGCTCGCCCCACTTATCCTGAGCCCTGGAAATGGGCGCGTTCGGCCCCTGGGGCACAGGTGCCCCCGCTCTAGGCACCTGAGTAGCCTGTTCCAGCCAGTGAAGGTAAATCAAGCTTCCCCCTTGTTCCTACCCCACCCTCACTCGCGGACCCCGAGGTCGGCGTGGCTAGGGCACGAGGCGGGTGGGGGGAGGCACGTAGCAGCACCCCGGGGGTCCTCGGGAAATCCGGCTCTCCTCCTCCCTCCCGGCCTGGGACCTCGGGGGGGAGGGCACCCGTATTTTAATGGCCCAGGATCCCAGCACCTTCCAGCAGTGTCTTGTCCCCATCACCAACAGTCAGGTACACTTGCTTCCCCCAGGGAGGCCGATACCTAACAGGGTCCCAGGAAAAAAAAGGGGGGGGAGATTCTCAGAAGCCCCAGATTGTCTGCCCCATGAGGTGGGGGAGGGGTTTTGGGTAAGGAAGAACGCCAGCCACACCCTGCTCTTAGACTACATTCTGGCCAGTCAGTGATGGGCAGGGGGGTGGGGGGAGGAGAGCCCCGCAGGAGCGGCCCAGCTTGAGGGTGGGCTCTACCTCCTCCTGCTCCAAGCCCTACGAGTTCAGGTGGGTTTAACTTGTGCTCCAAGCTAGACCCCAAAAAGGAGAGCTTGGGGATGGGAAGAACAATTATGGCGAGGAAGCCTATTCTATCGGGAGCGGGTTCAGATTTCACCTGGCCTTCAGGCGCGGACCACTCCTTTCTCAATACTGTACACAGGCCAGGGGGGAAAAGTTCCCGTAGAATACTGAGAATTTCCCACGGGGTTGGATGAATGCAAAATAAATTATATATCTCTCTCTATACATATATATATACCTATGCATGTGTATTAAATGCATATGTATATACATATATAGGAAGTATGCACGTATGCGGGGGGGAGGGGAGAACGTGCCCCTCCCCCCCAACCCCCGTACTTTTCCTACTCCCCCTCCCCCCGGGACCCTTCCCGGGCTCTGGAAGACTTAAAAGCTTCTGGAGGGAGGACAGCGGGCCTTCCTCCAGAGCTGATTCTTGGCGCTCTGTGTGGAAGGGGAGCGAGGGGGGGGGGGGGGGGGCGGGGCGAGGGACCACGTGACTTTTCCCACGACTGACTGGCCGTCTTTCACAGTTAGGGGGCGGGCTGAGCTGACAGCGCATCCTTTGGCGTAGGAAGGGAGGGAACCCTCAGCAACAAACAAGGACCCAAAACAATCGGGGTGCCCCACGCCCGTGGAGCGCTTGGGGCGTGTGCCGCATTCTTGCTTTGTTGGTAAATACCATTAGACCACTTAAAAAATGTTTATAAAAAAAAAAAAACTACTCCCAAGGTCAGCTGAACTCCCTGGAAACCAGCCAGAGGAGGGAGTGATCGACGGCTGGCAACAGCTTAAAAAACCAAACCCGACCCCGGCAAACCTCAACGGGCGAAGGCGCAGGAGGGGCCGGAGGGGGCCCCGCTGGGGCCGTTACATGTGGTCGCTGACCAGGACCAGGGGGCTGACCAGGTGCTGGGGGGCCGGCGGGGCCTTGGACAGGCTGGCCTTCTGCCGCCGCTGGGCCAGCTTCGACTTGGACGGGGGCGACAGCTGCATGGAGCATGAGGTAGCTTTGATGACGATTGGTCGGTTTTCTTCCTCCTCGTCTTCTTCACGCTGGGCCAGCTGGCGGTTCACGGCGATGGCCTCGGCCGCAAAGGAGGTGAGTTCTTTGGCACTGCTGTTTCTAAGAGATGGAAGGAAGCGCGAGGGCCGTTAAAGGCGATTCCGGAAGCCGGAAGCCATCGGCTCCCACCACCAGCACTGTGGCATTTTTGGGGGGGAAGGAGGGGGCGAGAAAGAAAGGATGCGGCTTCTGGGCATTTCCTCCAACCCAGAGAAGGATCAGAGAAATCCCAGAGGGCAAAGGATCCACACGGACAAAAATGTTTGCAGCAGCTCTTTGTGTGGCGGCAAAGAATCGGGGTGCAGTGGATAGAGCGCCAGCCCTGAAGTTAGGAAGACCCGAGTTCAAATCTGGCCTCAGACACTTCACACTTACTAGCAGTGTGACCTTGGGCCTCAATAAAAATATTCACTTTTTTCCCTCATGGTTTTTCTTTTTTGTTCTGATTTTTCTCTCCCAACATGATTCATAATGTTAAAAAAAAACACTACTGTACCCCCAAAAGTCATTTTTACATGTAATTGGGGAAAATAATGTAGTTTTTTTTAATCCCCAGATAATGTAACAAAAAAGGAGCCTAGGATCAGGGGTCCAAGATGTAAGGCCAGATGTAACAAGTTGGAAGCCACAATTCCATACGGCTGCACTCCAGACCAATATTTCAGGGAGCTAACCACCGGGTTAAACTGGCCAACAGCAATAATCAATGGCCGCCTCCCCTAGACCAGGCCTTCTTTAACTTTGTCTACTCGTGACCCCTTTTCACCTGAGACATTTTTACATGACTGGCTTATGTAGTTATATAGAATGGGTATAGAAATCAAACACTGATAATAAGTTATAATTTCATGACTCCCACATTCAAGTCCAAGACTCCCAGTGGGATCAAGACCCTCAGCTTAAGAGACACCTTGGAAGGCTCAAATCTAACCAGGACAAAGCCTTTTTCAGAGCAGTGCTCCACACGCCAGCACCTTCTGTCCCCAAACTAAGAATGGCTTCCTTCCCTTGCCAGGCCTAGAACCACAAGCCTCTCTCTAGAGCAACACTGAAAAGTCAGGCAGTTGTCTCACCTCTGCAGGATGATTGGAGTGGGAAAGGTGTTATCTGGAGCACACTGCAAAGAGAACACAGATCTTTCATTAGTCCTGGGCCAGGCTGGGGGCCAGCTTAGGGTCTCGATAAGTCGTAGGACTGGAGGTGCTGCTTTAACTGCACCTGCACCCCCAAGAAGCAGAGCCAGTGGGGAAGCGGCTGTGACCGTTGCCCTCCTTGAATCTGTAATCCAAAGATCCAGCGGCCTTCAATATCAAGCTAGAAAAGGGGAATTTTCCTTAGGGGGTCACAGAGCCCCCATCGAGCCTCAGTGAGAGTAACAGCCAAAGTTTTGGCCGAGAACAAGTTCTAATCCCATTTAGTAGTTAGTAGATAAACGCCTTCCTTTTGCTCTCTCATTTCCCTCATCTGTAAAGTGGGGATAAGAGAAGTAAATAAAGGGATAGCTACAAAGCACTCTGGGAATCACAAAAGGTTATGACTTTTGCCCCCACCCCACCATGGCAATACTTCCTAACCTTTCTGGAACCAGGTATATTTTTGATTCATAGAATTTTAGACCCAGGAGGCATCTTAAAGGGATGTTCAATCTCCTCTTTAAAGAGGACAGATGAGAAAGAAAGCTCAGACATGGAGACTAAGCACCTTATCCAAGGACACAAGGAATAAATCACATCTGTCCCTAGACTTAAGTTAAAATCACAACTACAAGTTCAGGATTTATGTGACAGATGAAGACATTCAGCAACTTTTCTACCAGCTTGGATTGGACAAGATACCAGGGCAGGAACCAGAGGCAAGCTTCCGAAGGCATAACAAGGTCCCCAAAACCCTAAAATTGTAATAAGAATGTATAACAGGAATAACTTCAAGGATTTGAGAAGCGCCCATTTACACACCCCAATGTCCATCTCAATGTGGGGTGGCCCTGCCCCCAAATTCGGGTGAGGGTGACCTGTAATCTATTTTTTAACATATACATTTCCCCCCCTTTTTTTTCTTTTTTTAAAGACCTCCTTTTGGAAAGGCAACCTCCATTTTGACCAATAAAGCCCATCTTTAGCACTTATTACACACTTTTGTGACTTGTGCCTATTTCCTTCTTTGTAAAATTACACTAGCTTGATGAAGAGTGGATACACTTGAATGCAAGAAGACCTAAATTTGAATGGTACCTCAGACATTCAGGTGTGTGACCTCTGGGACATTATTTAATCACCCTCATCCATCTACTCTTTCCTTCAACAAGAAGTTTTTAAAAATGGCATGCTAGCCATTCTAAGACCAGCCTGGCACTCCCTTGTCCACAGTCTGAGTGAGGTCACTAGCCGGGCCATCATCCCTTCTGTCTTTCCATTCCAAGATCCAGCCCAAGTCACCCGATCCCCTTAGTCAACTTTCACCAGGCCCTGGTCTCCCAGCCTCACCAACACCTCCAGGACTATCTATACCTCTCACTCATCCAGCCCTGAGCCAACACAACCAAAGATTATTGGTTCTTCTCCTGTGCACACATGCTATATCTCTCCCAAACAGACCTTTATCGGCAAGGACTGAGCCTTCTCCTTCCTGGTGGCCCCTGGCACAGGGCTGACACACAGCAGGGGCTAAACATGTTTAGTGGAAGGGAGAACCATTGCTAAGTCAAGCCTGTGGACCTGTTGTTCAGAGGTGACCCAGGACAGCAGGCCTCTCGGGTGTCTGGGACCGGGAGATCTCCTCAAGCTCTCTGTCTCCTTCCATCTGGATAGCTCTCTCTACTTCTGAGAAGGCACTGGTAACTGTTAGAGAAGCTAACTACTCAGCAGGCTGAGTGGCCATATTTCATATGTTTAAGAACATTATTCTGAGTAGGCTTTAGCAAGTAGACCTGCCAGAGGGGTCCAGGACACAATGAAGCTAAGATCCCTTAATCTTTAAAAGGTTAAAACGAGATGGGTGCCCTGTTTTTATTACAGGTCTGCTGCTCTCTTGTGCAGTTGAGGACCGAACTAGCCTTTTGGGTGGCCCTTCTTTCAGCACTCACGGGTGGGTGATTATGGGAACAAAAGGCAAGGGGGGTGGGGAGGGGAGAGACCTGCCAAGCTTAATGATTTCCTAATAATTGCAGCTCTCCCAAAGTGGATGGGAGTCTTTGGGAAGCTTCCTCTCCTGAGAGGTCATCAGGCAAGGTCTGAGGATTATTCATTACAGAGGAAATTCTTGACCAGGTCAGGGCTGGACTAGATAGCTTGAGGTCCCTTCCCACTCAGATGCTTACTTCTGTAAAAAACCTTCCAGCCTCAGACACTTAATACTTCCTGGCTGTGTGACCCTGGGCAGGTCACTTAACCCCAATTGCCTCAGCAAACAAACAAAACAAAACAAACAAAAAAAACCTTCCAGGAAGGTTCCATGCTCCACCACATCCCAACTCCCATCTTCCTCTGTGACCCTTTGTGTGTGACTCTTAAAGCTCTAACTATGACACTCAATAATCTCTGCCCGGTACCATTGTTCCTCTGCCTCCAGTAGCCCCAACAGAAGCAAAATTCGAGTCCTCCAAGCGCTTCTTCTGTGCTTGGCCCCTGCTAAGTGTCAGCAAACAGAACAATAGACCCTGCTCTCAAAGAGCTCCTGATCTTACCGGGAGAGACAAAATGCAAACAACTAGGAACAAATCCCAGAACAACGGAGATGCTGTAGAGCCTCCCTTCCCCTTTCCCCCAAGCCCATCATTGTTTGCTGAATTAAACAAAGTGATCACCATCTATCTACTCCCTGACAAGCTCTGGCTTCAATGGGTCTCAGGCTCCTAATCTGTAAAATAAAAGGGATATGAGATAACCTTCAAAGGGTCCTTCTACTTTAGAGCTTAAGAGTTGGCACAGAAGTGTGGAAAAAGCATCAGCTGGCACATGTGGAAGTCTCGATCTGACTTCTCAACAACTTTACGACCACAGGATAAGAGTCTCATTTCCTCATCTGTAAAACGGGGACACTTTTACCCCCCAACTCAGAAGGCTATTGTAGCCCTTGACAAAAGTGAGGAGTTACTATTATCCATTACTACGTCATACTTGTTTATAGTTCCCAATTATATTTTCCCAAGTTTTATCATCAAGCACAACCTCTCAGGAGCTGCTTAAAAAAGTGAGGAGTTACTATTACCCATTTCTAAGTCCGACCAGCTTAAGGTTCTCAATTATTCTGATTTTCCCAAGTTTTAACATCAAGCACAACCTCTCAGGAGCCATTTCTTCATCTAGAAAGGTCTCTTCCTGTTCTAACATTGTGTAATTCTGTGATCTGTTTGGAATCCAAAGGCCATCGTGGGTAAAACCCAGGACTGGGAATCCCCGAAGCCTTTTCCTTGTCCTCTTTAGGTTTCAGGGTGCAGTCCTTCCTCCAGTTCAAACAGAGCACTAGCACTAAGGAGCAGACTCAGCCATTCCCCCCCCAGGGACACTTACCCCCTGCACCCAGGGGTGCTGCAGGACCTGGGCTGCGCTCAGTCGCTTCTTGGCATCCCGGACCAGCAGCTTGGAGATGAGGTCTTTGGCTCCAAAGGAGATATGGGCCCAGTCCTTGTCAGGGAACTCGTACTTGCCTGCCTGGATGCTCTCAAAGAGCATGTTCTGGGGGGAGGAGGCCCAAGACAAAGTTGCTTGGGGAGTTAGCCAAGAGCTTTAAGAGCCCCGGGGGTCCCTGATCGCACTGCTGCTGCAGACATTGTCTCATGGGGGATAGATAGGGAGAGCCGGGGATGTTGAACCCGGGGCAGAGAAAGCTTGGGGGAAGCAGTGGGGGGCACAGCCCTCCCCCCTCGCCCCCGGGGGGGGGGGTGGGATGTGTCCAGTCGGTGAACAAGCCCAGGAGGAGTGTGACTGGCCAGCTCTGTCAGGTGGCTGAAGGAACAACAGATTTCTGCCTAGTCCCAAAGGACGAGATTTGGAAAAGGGGGGCTGGGAAAAGAAGCGCCACAACGAGCCGATTCCCTCCTCCCCATGTGCCCTGGGAGTTTCTTGATGGTTGCGGGTCCCAGCTAAGGCATGTCCCGGGGCCCTCACCTGGCAGGTGTGACAAGCTTCGCCCCGGTCCCAGCCGCAGTCACTGCCGCAATGGCCCACGAAGGGTGGGTAGCCGCTGAGCAGGATGTAGAGGATGACCCCGAGGCTCCACAGGTCGCACCGTTTGTCGTAGATGGTAGCCTCCTCATTGAAAGCTTCCACCACCTCGGGGGCCATGTATTCTGCAGAGCCACACTGGGGGGGCAGGAGGGAGGGTTACTGAAGGGGTCTGGGGGGAGCTGGCAACGATCGGGGTCAGTTCCCCACCCGGGAGGACTCAGGCAGAAGTGGGGTCTGCACCCTCCTGCAAGCACCGACTTTGGGGCCCCAAGACCCCCCTGTGTCGTAGAAGGGTCTGCATTCTGCTGGGGACAAAGGACTCCCGGACCAGGGCTTGGCATGGAGGGCATCCGGAGCCGTGGGGCAGTCAGGGAGGACTTCTCAGAGGAGACGGCAATTAAAAATGGCAAAGAGAAATCAAAAGGAAAGGGGAGGAGGAGGTTCTGAAAAGGCGCCAAGGCGGGCCAGACAGCAGGGACCCAGCGGTGCTAGAAGACAACCACCTGGACGGCTGATGTGGCTAACACCGGCCGGGCTGGGCCGGGCCAGGGGGGCCGGGCCCTGCTGTGGGCTTCCTCAGCTGGGAAGGCCTGGGAAAGCACTTCTCATCTAACTGCCTCAGTTTTATGACCCAATTAAGACAGCAGCAGCTGGCCCAGGCGCAGTGCTCTGTCTCTTTAGCCACGTCACCTTTTTTTTAAATTGATGATGACAACCCTAGGAGGGAGGTGCTATTCTTATCCCCATTTTACAGATGAGGAAACTAAGGCAGACGGAGCTTAAGTGGTTTGCTCAGGGTCACAGGCCTACTAAACTGGAATCGGGTCTCTCGGCTTCCTGAGTGCTTGCACACGACTCACAGAGAGGCCATAACCACTTCAAGCGCGCCTGGCTGATGCTTGCAGACCGCCTGATGCGTGTGAAAGCCCCAGTGTTCTTCCTGTCAAACAGGAGGTCCCTCCCAGCTCTCCACGCCGCGACCTCCCGTCCGGCAGAGCCACTTTCATCCGAGCCCCACCCTGGCCAGGCCGGCCGGTCTGCCCGGAGTCCGAGAGGCGGCTGTGGTGCCACAGGAGTGGCCGCAGTGCCGACTCCTCCCCTCAGATGAGAAGGGAAGCGGGCAATCCTCCGTGGGCCCCCAGCCAAGGGGGACCCTGCGTCGGGGGCCCGGAGGCGTGGGCTCCACGCTGGCGAGTCTGAAGCTCAGCTCCGGCCCTCGGGCCCACAGCAAGTACGGGCACCCCATGTGCCAGCCCCCGTCTCAGCTCTGGGGACGCTCCCCTTCCACGC
Source organism: Myrmecobius fasciatus (assembly GCA_023553655.1). Classification (NCBI taxonomy): domain Eukaryota; kingdom Metazoa; phylum Chordata; class Mammalia; order Dasyuromorphia; family Myrmecobiidae; genus Myrmecobius; species Myrmecobius fasciatus. Next base: position 9,531 of record JAJPUD010020900.1, on the reverse strand, counting down.
TCCTCCAGACCGCTCCCAGAGGAGGGCTTGGATCACACCGCCAAGAGCGACACTGGAGACCGAGTCCTGCCCCAGCCTCCGGAGGAGGCCAGACCCAGCCTCTTTGCTTCTTCCCCTGGACCAGCCGAAGACTCAAAAGTCTTGTTCTGCACTTCCTTCTTCCTGGCCCTCACCATCCTCCCCTCCCCCTTCTTTACCAGCTAGGGCATCAGGAACCTGCAGGCTGGCACATGCCCTTGTCCTTGCCATGGGGCAAGAGAACTGGGGGAAGTGGGGGTGCAGTGGTCAGAGGGCCAGCCCTGGAGCCAGGAAGTCAAGTCCAGCCTGGGACACAGGTACTAGCTGGGTGACCCTGGACAGGTCACTCATCCCGGGAGTGTCCGGTCCTTCATGCCCTGTCCACAGGGACTCCCACAAAGAGCACTGGCTTGGGGGTGAGGAGATTAAGCTAGGTAGCGCCTGCCAAGTGCTTGGAGCACTAAGCCAGTGCCAGCTATTAGTGCCCCGGCTTCTCTGCCCAGGCCAGCATGGGGCTGGCTGTGTCACACAGCCTGCGGCCTGGAGGCCCTGTGCCCCCCCTCCAGGCCTCCGGGCCTCCCTCCTCCAGGATCGCCTCCAGCTGGACGCCTCTCTGGGGGCCTTCTGCCATTCCTGGCCTGTGGCTGCCACCTGGAGACAGCACAGAGGGGAAGGGCCCGGAGGGCCCTGAGAGCCAGCTGCCCCTTCCCCTTTTACAGATAGGTGGGCGGCTCGCAGCCCCTTTGGGCCGGGGGCAGAAAGGGTTAAGGCGCAGAGCCGGGCTCACCAGCCCCGGGACTTTCCAGCCTCCCCAGAGCCGAGGGGGAGGGGCAGAGGGAGGCCCTCGGCACCAGAGACAGGAAGCTTGGTGGGGAAGGGGGGGGCTGGGCCCCCTGCTCTGCAGGACAAAGCCTAACTGTGTGCCCAGAGGGGAAGGCTGGCTAGGATGCCAGGCTCAGCAGCGGGGGCGGGGGCTGCCCGAGCCCCAGCTGGGAGCCTCAGCTTCCCCACCCAGCAGGACGGCCTTGCATCAGCTCCTTCCCCGCCCAGACTGGGCTTCCAGCCAAGGGCCTGCCAGGGGAGGGGCCGCCTCTCCAGGGCTAGCTCCCCCAAAGATCCCAGGGTCAGGGGCCATGAGCAGGAGGCACCCCAACAAGTCCTTGGGGAAAGTGGGGGGCGCAGGCTGGCGAGGCGAGGTCACGGCAAAGGTTACTGGCTCTGGGGGAGGAGGAGGGAGAGCAGGGCCAAACCCCAAACCCGGATGGGCCCGAAGGGGCAGGGATGGCCCACTGGCGCTGCCCCTCAGTCCCGGCCGGCCCATCTCCAGCAGCCGGGTGCCCCGGAGCCCCTCCTCCCTCTGGGCCCAAGCCCAGCCTGACCCATTTCTGGGTGCCCTGAGCGTCGGGGCCCCACCCCACCGCCCAATCAGAGCCGCTGTTGCTAAGGCGAGCCCTAAGCTCTCTCCCTCCGACTCCTCCCATGCCGCCGGGCTCGGCTCCAGGCCGACCAGGAATGGGGGTGTTATGTAACTCTGGGGCCCACGGGGGCAGGGCGACTAAGGGCCCCAGAGACAAGAGGATGCTGGGGAAACCAGTCCTGCACCCCCGGGCCCAGGAGGGCCGGCAGGCTCCCCCAAACCTCAGGGGTCAGCCATCCCGGGCATAGTCGTCTGGGTTAGCGCCCGGCTCTGCAGAAGCCCTTGCGGCTGCCAGGGCAAAGGGGGAAACCGAGGCACAGCCGAGGGGGGCCCTTACTCCCCCCACACGAGCCAGCAGGCTGAGGCAGGGGCAGTGCCCTCTGACGAGGGGCAGCCCCAATGTCACAGGCCTGCAGAGCCCCGCACCAAGCGCCCGCACTGCCCCCCAGACTTACCGGCGTGAGCAGCTCTGGGGTGGAGATGGGAGAGCAGTCACCATTGAGCTTAATGCCACTGCCAAGGTCAAAGTCGCAGATCTTGACTGGAGAAACCTGCAGGAGCAGTGGGGAGCGGAAGGCAGGCAGGTGGGTGAAGTACAGGGGCCCAGTGCCCGGGGGAGGGCAGGCACCATCCCTCAAATCCCAGACTCGGAGATGGCCGCCCTGGCCGCTCCCCAGGGGCTCACTTCCCTCCTAAGTCCCTGCCTCTCCCCTGGGCAGTGAGAGGGGCATCTGGGCACGGCCCCACAAACTCCCCCTTCCCAAGGCAGGGGCCACTGGAAACCCCCTGCTGCTGCTGCTGCTGCTGCTGCTGCTGCTGCTGGCCCCGGGCGGCACAAGCACTTCCATACAGAACAGCCCTCCCCCCGGCCCTCCCCAGTGTTATAATGGAAAGAGCACGGAGTCCCTGCCCTCAAGCTCGAGCCTTCGCCTCCATGAAATGGGGGGCCACACATGGTCCAGACACCCTCCCAGGGTCCGGGAACCCATGTTTCTTAGTCTTTTTTAGAACGTGTTTTGGTTCTCTCCCAGACGCCTTTCAGTGCCACTTGTAATTCTCTGGCTCTCCACGTTAGGCATGAGGGAAAGGGGGTGTTCCAGGAGGGACCCATCCTGCGGGACTCTGAGTGCCCCACGGGGCCGTGCTCCCCTCCCCCCAGGCCCCTCCTCCCAGGAGCCTCTCCTCACCTGGTCAGGATTTTCACAGAGGATGTTTTCAGGTTTAAGATCCCTGTGTGCAATCCCTGGGGGGAAGCCAGATAGGAGAGGTAAGGTCAAGAGGGTGGGGGAGCCGTGGGGGGGGAGGGCAGGGCCAGGGTCCCCGAGGCGTTGGGGGGTCTCAGAGCTAGCTAGCTGGTGCAGGGAGGGGGGCCGGAGGGAGTCAGAGCCAGGCTTCTGGCCCAGTCCTCCACCTCTCTCCCCTGGGACCCCGACATTGCCCACCTTTATTGTGCAAGAAGTCAAGGGCGCTGGCAATGTCCTGGACCACCATGCTGGCCTCTAGCTCGTTGAAATGACGTCGCTGATGGATATGAGAGAGGATGGAGCCTGCCGGGGGAGGGGCAGAGGGGGAAAAGGCAGTCAGGGGGGAGGGCCGGCCTCCTCCCCACCCCCCAGACCCCCGGAAAGGGGTGAGCCAGTGGGACCACCCAAAGGAGGCACATCACCCCAGAAGGCTCAGAGAACTGCTGTGCACCGGAGCCCCCCGGCATCGAGGGTCTCAGATTTCAAGAACGCTCCCCTCGGACCCCGAGTTCAGTGCTCTTTCCACTACAACACACTGGGATGCTGCCCAGAAAGGGGCCGAGGCTGCCTCCTGCATCTGCCGGCAGGGGGACTTGCTACCTCTGTGGAGACCCTGCCTCTGCTCCCCAGCTTCCTGGCCCTCCTGCTTCCACCACAAAGGGAAAGCCCAAGCTCGGAGCAGAGACCTCTCAAGTTCACAGAGTCCTCCCCATTTCATCTGAACATCGGATCCCAACATGCACCAGCAAGAAGGGGCAAAGTGCTAAGTTTAGGCTGGACCTCAGCAAGAGCCTCCCCAGCCTGACAGCCGCCCTCCCCTCCCTGGGGGTCTCCGGGTAACACAGCATGTCCCCCGGGACATGCAAGGAAGGATTTTCAGGGAATCCGGGGCCTAGTGCTTTCAAGACTGAGCTGAAACCCCCTCCCCAGCCCCCCCCCCTCAGGAAACCGGGCCCCTCTCCCCAGCAGCTAAAGCCTTCTGTCCCAGGGAAATACAAGCCATCTGGTAACAGCCATTTACAAGTCACCTCCCCACTGGAACAGAAGCTCCCGGAGGCCCGGCCCACAGAAGACAATAAGTACGCATGGGCTTGGCTTGTCTAGATGCTGACTAAGGTCCTTCCAATCCAAGATCCTGCATCTCTGGATCCCCGACTCCCTCAGAAAAACAACCCTCAGCCACTTTTTTTTTTTTTTTTTTTTTTGGCTTTTTGCTGAGGCAGTTGGGATTAAGTGACTTGCCCAGGGTCACACAGCTAGGGAATGTTAAGTGTCTGAGGCCAGATTGGAACTCAGGTCCTCCTGACTTCAAGGCTGGTGCTCTATCCACTGCGCCACCTAGCTGCCCCTCAGCCACTCTTTAATGGGTCTGTCACACGGGTATTTCTAGCTCCCATTTCCAGCCTGACCCCTCTCTTACAAGAACTGACTGTGGCCCAGGAAAAACCCCTTTGCTCAATCTGACAAGTCCCCAAGCTATCCCAAAGGTGCTGCTACCTGAAACATTATGGGGCATTCCATTCAGGAGCACCTTAGGCCTGGAGCATCAAACTCAAATAAGAATAGGGGCCACTCAGTATTAGAAGGATCCCTGTGCTCCACATGCTGTCTCCGTGTTAAAATGTAACATCATCTCTGTTTTATTATATCCCTGTTTATTTTGTTAATTATTACCAAATAGCATTTTCTCTGGTGGGCCCAGTCTGGGAATCTTTGACCCTCTGGTCTCTCTACAACAGTTGTTCTCAATGTGGGAGAGGCTTTCAGAGGCTTCACCAAAACTAAAATGATTTTCCTAATAATACTAAGAATAACCCATGGAAACAAAAACCCTTGGGGGGGGGAGGAAAAGAAAAGGGAGGGGTCCTTGATAATCTTCAAGGGGTAAAGGGCTCCTAAGGCCAAAAAGCTTGAGAACCACCGTCCCGACTAATGAAATCCCAGGTCCGGTACCAATCTCTTAAAAAATCACTTCTTCTGAGTTATTTATGGGTCCATTCTCAGTATTTTGTGAAGGATGTCCTCTCAAGAGTCCTCTACTCTCTTTGAAGATTTCATGGACTTTAGCCATCTTTTTTTTTTAACCTAGGTCTTTCATGTCAGGAGTTAGGGGGTGGGGGAGAAAAGGAGGAGGAATGGGGTGCAAATACCCCACGGAGGCCAAAAGGAGCACTGGCAGCCTCAGAGAGAATCCCCCAATACTTACCACCCCGCATCTTCTCAAACACCAAGTAGAATCTCTCCTCTTCTTCAAAGAACTCTATCAGCTCAAGGACATTTCTGGGGAAAAAGGAAGGAGGTGGCAAGGGAAGGTGTTTTAGTCATCAATGCCCTCGTTCTACACTCCTTGCCCTTGAAGGAGGAGGGTCCCACCTTTGGGGGCAAGGTCCTCTATCTGGATCCCCAACTCCCTCAGAAAAACAACCCTCAGCCACTCTATCACACGGGCATTTCTCTGAACCCTGCCTGAACCAGCTCCCATGTACAGCCTGACCCCTCTCTTACAAGAACTGACTGCCGGCCGCTTTAGGGGACCTAGACTCCCTGCACTGTGGCTGGGGTAGGGGAGGAAGAAGTGGGAGATGCTCCTGCCCATCAAAATGACCTCCATTAGACAATTTGTCCTTTGTCCCTAGGCAGCAGGGTCGGGGGACCTGGCGGCAGGGAAAGGCGGGAGCTGAGGCAGAAAGATGGGGCCGAGGGCACCCGGAGAAGGGAGGATTCATTACCGATGTCCCTGGCACTGGTACAGCATCTCCACCTCCCGAAACACCCGACTCCTTATGTGGCCCAGGCGCTTCTCGATGATCTGAAAAAGAGCCAGGCCGCTGGGGGTCACTAAGCTGGCCTCCGGCCCCAAGGACTCCAGGACAGAGGGACAGGAAGAGAGGGCACCGGGGGCTTCCCGGCAGAAGGTCCCCCAAGCATGAAATGCAAACGTTCTTCCTTCCTCAGTAGCTAAATGTTTAGAGTTCTCTATTAAAATGTAAATCTCCCAGGAAAGGGGACTGTCCCTTAGGATAAGTAGGGGCTCTGGACAAGAAGAGATACCTAGACTAGGGAGGAAGTGGACATGGGGGTGCCAGGCTGTCCAGTTTTGCCCAGAGCTAATCCTGCTCCATACACTGGCCTCCCTCTTCCTTTGGAAACCAGGGGATAGAACCCAACATATTATTATTATTTAGATCGTTATTACTCCCGCTGGCCCACGGAAAGATAAAGAAACTCGAGTCATCACACATTTCACTATGGGACCCACACCAGTCTCCTGGATACAACGTGGGAGGCAGAAGTCTGGGAGCTGGCGGAATATAGCCGTGGCCCTAGAATCCAGAAGCCCATGCTAGCTGTGTGGTCCTGGCCAAGTTACTCATTATCTCAGCCTCGGTTTCTTCATCTGTAACTCTGGGACGATAATAACAATACTCACCTCCCAGGGCTGTTATGAGAACCTAATCTGTAAAGTGTTTAATCAGCTGTCTGGCACATAGTAGGTACTTTATTATATGATAATAATACACATAATAATATTACATGAAATATTATTATTAGGCTTCAATTCCAGCTCCGATACCAACTGTGTGACTCTGAGCAAGTTATTTAAGTGACCTGTAAGCAATGTTTTTTGCCTTTCCATCCCCAGTCTAGAACTGTGCTGGACCCAACAGCAAATACTTATTGAATTGAATTTCCCCTCCAAAGTTCATTTGCCCATCTGTAAAATGAGCCAATACAGGCTCCCTGTGAGCCAAGTGCTTCAGACAAATAACTGAGCATTTTATGGAACCTTTTTAAGGTTTATAAAGTACTTCCTTCAAAACAATGCAGGAATTAAAGCCCATTTCTGCAGTCCTTCCTGAGTCTAACTGCTATGGGGCCCACGAGGAAACCGAGGCCAGGGAAGAGTTAAGGAGCGTTCTAGCGGGCTCTCCGAAGTCAGAGTGGACACAGGCTCCTCTCGGGGCAGAAGCCATGCGTTCGAGCCCACTTTCTGCTGGCCCAAGGATCCCCGGGCTACGCCACGAGCCCAACAGCAGGACGGGTTTCCCCTCTGCCCTCCTCGAGGGTTAATCAGTCCCAGAACCTGGGCCGACCTCCCCCATCTCCAGAAGCCTAGAGCTAGACACCAGACCCCCCCCCCCCTGCCTCCCAGAACAAAGTGCAAACCAGCAGCGGGGGGACGGAGCCGTTAGTCAGTGGCTGGGCTTGGGAGGCTCCAGCCCGGCTCCCTCGGGCCGTCCTCACCCTTGGCGTGGACACGTCCTACAGAGAAACACGCGCATGTTTTCCTGGGGGGCCGAGGGGTTTCTAGCCAGCCTCCTGCTCTAATGGTGGGCCACTCATCAAAGGGCGGGAAAGCCTCTTACCCCCCCCCCGCTCCCCTCCTCCCTGAAAGAGCTCTGCACACCCTCCCCCAGCACCGGGTCATCCATCTTGAAGCAGATTGGGGGGGGGGGGTATTGGGAAGAAAGAGAAAGAAATCTAGCCGTGATGGGGACTTGGCAAAAGGAAGCATTGTTCCTTTCATAGCAGGGCCTGGCGGGGAGAGAGCTCCCTGGAGAGTGCTCCCCCCACAACTGCCATCCTCCAGCTGTCCTGTTCCTCCCCACCCCCAGAAGTCAGTCTCTCCAACCAATAGAGAGGAGGGGGGAGCAGCCCGGCCCCTACCCCTGGGCCAGCTCCCGCACAAGGAGAGCCCCTTAAAGGGCCCGGCCCCGGCTTCCTCATCCCTGCACGGATGCGGTCTCTGTGCGGCTCCCCCCTCCAGCCCACTGCTTGGGCACAGGTAGTCAGGAGCTAGAGACTCGGGGGAGGCGACTCTGGCTACAAAAGGGGGGCCAGCGGCTTCGCGCCCAAAAAGGAGGGGGGATTCTAGCATCTCCCCTCCAGGGAATAGAGCGGAGGACGCCCGGGAAGATGCACCAGTTGTACCCTCTCTTTATCATTCTGTGGGAGTGGGAGAAGGAGGGCAGAGAAACCCCTTCACTCATGAAAAGGGACAAGGGATGGCGGCTTCGGGCCCAAGCCTGGTAAAAAGGGACAGGAGGGAAGAACAAGGATGGCCAGACACCGGCCCCAAGTAAAGGGGACCGCTGCCTTCCAGCTAGTTCTGATTCTGCCCCGCACGGTGCCACGGCCGAGGGTGTTTGGGCTTGTTATAAAACACAGCTAGTCCAGGTAGAAATCACAAGGAAGCCTCGATGCTGGCTGAGTGGGGAGGACAGGGGCTGGCAGATTGTGAGGGGCCGAAGCCCTTTCCACCCCCGGGAGTCCTCCCCTCCCTACACAAGCCCAGTCAATCATCAAGCATTCATGTACCTTAGTACCACCTGGATGCTCCCCATCCCCACTCTGGAGAGGACAGGAGAGAGAGCCTTCAGGTGCTTCTGCAGAGGTCATTTGCAAAGCATCCGGACCTTAGGAGGTCAGAAGACTCCCCAGAGGTTCTCCCTTAGAGTCCTCCCTTGGCATTCACAACCCACCCAATGTGAGAGTTTATCCAGCCAATTACTGTGCAAAGAGGCTCAAAATAAGTTCCCTATCACCTTAGGAGTTGGGGTAGATCTGGTACAGAGTTGGGGATTAGCCACGTTGGCAAACCTTGTTTCATGGCCTCTGAGCACTCTCTTCCTCAGTTTACCTACTCTGCTACGTCACTGCCCAAATGAGATTCAAAGTAGTTAATTGACAGTGACTTGGCAGTTCTAGTAAGAGTGTTTGTTCATTTCCAGCATTCCCAGAAAACCTATTTCTTCAGACCCCGAAGGAAAAGAATATTCCCCAAATTTGAATGGAGGACCTGCCCTTCAATATCCCCACTTTCAGTTACTACAGAGAGATAAAGAGCATTCAGGTCTAAAGTTTAGGTTCAGTGAGTAACTGCTGCTCACGCAGTCTGTGACATTTGGCCAAGCCCCATACTCTCTCTGGACCTTAGTTTCCTCATCTGTATTCCCTAAGGAGGCCTGTATGTCCTAATTTGACTCTTAAGAAATGCCTCTTCCCCTTTTCTAGGATCCACAGATACTAGATTTGTTAAAAACTGTTATCAAATAATAATAACGGCTAACATTATAAAGTGCTTACTTTGTGCCCCAGGGACCATGCTAAAGTGCTTTAAAGCTTTAAATGAGCTTTAAAGCTCCTTTGGTCTTCACAACAAACTTAGGAGGTGGGGCTATTATTATCCCCATTTTAGCTGAGGAAACTGAGGCTAAAAGTGATTTTGTGACTTGATCAGGGTCACACAGCTATCAAGTGAGGCAGAATTTGAAGTCAGATCTTCCTGAGTCCAGGCCCAGTATTCTACCACTGCACCACCTAGCTGCCCCTTATGGTCAGTGGATGGGGGGGCCCATCAGGCTCTTTGCCACTGTAGACTCTGGGTTCCCTACTCCAGCCAGAGGCCTCCCAGTCATGAGATTGTTCATGAGATACAGGATGGAAGAAAGGAAATGTACAAAGAAAAAAAAGGGAGAGAGAGAAGGTATAAAAAGACAAAAAAGAGATAGGGGAGACACACAGAGAGAGACATGAAGAGACGGGGGGAGAAAAAGAACACAGAGAAACAGAGAGAGACATAAAGAAGAGAGATAGGGAGACAGAGAGGAGGAGAGAAAAAAAGAACAGAGAGAAGACAATGAAAAGGTGAGAGAAAAAGAACAGAAATTCAGAGATAGGAGAGAAAGAGAAAGAAAAAGAGGAAATGAGGAGGAGAGAGAGAGAAAAAGAGAATGCACACACACAGAGAGAAAAAGATAGAGAAACAGAACAAATAGACAGAAAGGAGAGAGAGAAAAAGAGGCACAGAGCAGGGAGAGAGAAAAAGATCAGAGAGAGAAGAGAGAGAAA
>JAJPUD010020899.1:0-23900 GCA_023553655.1 Myrmecobius fasciatus | reverse complement strand
TTTTTCCCTCTCTCTGTTTCTCCATTTCTCTCTCTCTGTGTGTCTCTGTCTCTCTATTTCTCCATCTCTCTTTCTCTTTCTCCATTTCTCTCTGTCTCTTTCTTTCACACACACACACACACACACACACGCACACACACACACCCCAACAACACTTGTGTCACCATTGTGAGACCTTAGCCCAGGTTTCCTGACAAAAGCAGTTGCAACCCAAGCTACTCGCCCAGCTGGGCCAGTTTCCTCACTCTAGCTCTTTGTAAACAGCCCCTGGATCTCTGTTCATGTCATTACCTGCCCTAGAATCTAAGGAGATGTTAATAGTTTTTACAGTAAAGTCCCTTCCCATGCTTCCTTGGCACTGAGGCGATCCTGGATTCTCAAAAGTTGGGTTAGCGAGACTCTGGTAGGACCTGTGATAGTAGGGCTGTATATGGGCCCAGAGATGGGACCTGACATCTCTAGCTGAGTGCTTCAGGCTTCTCACCCAAAAATCTACTACTAAGTGATGAGTCTCAAAGCCAGTACATAGGAAAACCACAAACCCATGTAAGAAGTATGGGACAAGCAGGGATCCACGTGGCTGTTGGAAGTGCCCAATATACAAATCACACACAGACAAGATGGCATTTAGGACTGGAAGAGATGCCTTACATATGAGGGGCCATGAACAGTCTGAAGGTCCCAACAAGGAGCAATAAGCAGCAGGGTCAGCATTCATCCCCAGACTGAGAACTCCAAAGCCACTGATCTATAAAATGCAAGACCTCCCACATCATGGACCCTGGGAGCACTGAAATGTAAAGTCCCGCACTAGGGCTCAAAAAACTCAACTGCACCAGTACATGATGGGCAACGAATGGATGGAGAGCCAGCTAACTTGGAAAAGACTTAGGAGGCCCTAAAAGCTCAAAAAAACCATCAAGTCTGCTATGGAAGTCAAAAACTGTGATGCTATCTTAAGCTGCACTAGGAAAAGGGTATAGCCTAGGAGATGATAGCCCTCTAGCCTGGTCAGACCTTTGGAGTACCACAGTCACTTCTGGGCAACCACCTTTTGGGAAGAACTTTCCACCAGATCTACGCTACTGTGAACAGGTCAGTTAGCAAGATACACTAGCTATCATTTCTGTCATTATATACATTTTACATCCATCCTCCCAGTCCAGGCTGGGCTCTTTCCACTTTATCACACTTCCCTCCAACAGGCTTCCCCCCAAGATCTGCAGAAGTACCTGGGGTTGGATGGCAGAGAGAGCAGGATATAACTGCTTTTAACTATCTGAGGGGCTGCCATGTGGAAAACTTGCTCTGGGAGATGATAGAAAGAAGGCAGGGTTTTGGGGGAATGACAAGGAAGGAGGCCAAGGAAAAACTTTTGATTTTTATATAGAACAAACAGAAGAGCTTTCCTGGGATGGGCGGTCCTCACCCCTCATTGAAGGGATTCCAGTTCGAGTCAACTCTCCCTGACATCCTCCCCCAGCTCAGGGAGCTCTCTTTTCACTCAAGAATTTTCCATTCATCCTCAGAACTGCCCAATGAGCACACAGTTGGATGCCCTATTTTCTCTCCACCGGGCACAATTTAGCATTTTTATCATCTGCAAATAGGATGAATAAAAACAATGTCTTTTTCTGTCACTGTTTCAGCCAGAGGAGTCTTATCTGGCCAGCTTGGGCACTGCCCTTGGGCCCCCAGACTGTGAGCTCAGTCTGGACTTGGGCTCCCCCACAAGACCTCCAGGTATCCTGACAGAGGGCCATTCTCACTGCCAATGGGGCGGCCCAATGTATGTATTCTAGAACCTCTGAGTTCTGACTTACGAGGAAGGGCCAGGGATGGGAGAAGGGAGCTGTAACTGGGAGGCATTATGGGCTTAGATAATAGGCTTCTGCTCCTTCTGGGATCAAGACCTCCTCTTCTTCAAGTGTGTGTACCAGGGAGCTCTCCTCCACCAGGATGTGGGTCGTCGGGCGTCCAAGACCCGGCGACACACTCCCTGCTGGGAAGGCATTTCCTCTCCGTTTTGCTTCCTTTCTTGAGGGCCGGTACACGGAGACGAGAAACAGCCTGGTGCCCAGGCTAGGGTGACCTAGCCCTCCCTGATTCCTCACGGGTAGCAGGATGCCCGTGATGGAAGGGAATTTCTATAATACTTCTATAGGCACTGTTCTAAGAGCTTTAAAAAGCAACAACAAATATGATCCTGGGAAGGAGGTATCATTATCACCCCCATTTTACAGGTGGGGAAACAGAGGCAGATGGAGCAGAGAGGCTTGCTCAGGGTCACGCAGCTAGAAAGTGTCTGAGGCTGAATTTGAACTAGGTACATGCTCTGCCATAATGGGGCTTGGGGAGGTGGTCTATAGTATATAGGGAAGCCCAGGAGTCTGTGGACCCGTATTCAAATTCTGGCCGCTGTATCTACTAAGTCAATGGATTCACACTCTGGGTGAGTTTCCTCATCTACAACCCAAGAGTGTTGAACAGGTGATTCACAAGCTCCTTCCATCCCTGTTCTGCCTCCCTAACCACAATAGGGGCTCAGGTATCCAGTAGGAGGGGCAAAAAAAGCAGGTGAATCAACGAATGCACCCAGGGATCACAGCTGGGCGAATGGTCCCCCGTTCTGCCATCCCTTTGCTCAGCAGCCTCACAGAGGCTGAAAGAAGTGGGAAGTCGGGATGATGGGGTTAGACCCTGTCTTGAGATCCTTCCGAGCCATGCTGACCTAGTGGTCATGGAAGTGACGGGCTGCAGAGGACCCCGGAGATGGCCCAGCCCACCTCCTTCCCTTCTGAAGTTCAGAGGCTTGCCCAATTCAATGCTGCTAATCAGTAACCAAGGTGAGATCAGAACTCAGGTCCCGACTCACAACTGGGGCCTCCCATAGACCATGCAAGTTATAAGCTGCCGAGGCATAAAATGTAGAGAATGTCCACACTTCCTACCCCACGGGTCGCTGCAAAGAAAGTGCTTTCTAATCCTTTAAGAGCTGTAATCATGGGAGTAAGTACAGAATGTACTACGGTATTTTTTCTTCTGAAGGGCTGTCCTCCAGCCACTCCACTCTTAGTGGAGACTCAGGATGAACCCCAACTTTGCACCTGCCCCCAAAGCAGCCTAATGGGGGATGAGGGACAAGTGATTTAGGCAGGGGATGTCCCCCCAGCCCAGCCCCAAGTTACGGCAATCCTTCCCACTTTGGGGATCCATTTGACCCATTCCTTAGAAGAGGATGATGTGGGTAATTCCCTTATTTCCTGTTATGAAATCCAGCCGTGGCCAAATTGGCATTAAAGTGTGCCATGGCTGAGTCTAGCACAGAATACTTGCCCTTGGACCGGGCAGGTGCCCTCAGCCTTCTCTCCCTGCCTCCTGGAGCTCCCAGAGGACAGGGGAAAGGGCCACTCCACCAACAGTACCAACCGTCCCCTGCTTCCTGCCTCTGCCCAGCTAGTCTATGCCCGCCCAGTCTCTGGGGACTCCAGGTCTTGGCCTTGGCACCTACACCAGCTGCTCCCTCCTCCTCTTCCTACTGGGGACCCCAGCATCAAAGAGACTGTTGGTAAAGCCTATACATCTGGGGGACAAAAAGGGAAGAGAGCCCCCGACCTCCTCCTCCTACACTACAGCCTGGCAGGGCAAAAAGCCGAGCCCCACTCTGCCTCTGGTCTTGGATAAGAGCCCCTGCTGCGGCTCAGGAGGCCTGATATGGAGGGGGTATCCCAGAAAAACTGGCCAGAGTTCTAGGAAGAAGCTGCCATCTAGCAAGGGGTCAGTCCAACAAGACTCAGAGACCCAGCCCAGAACAGAAATGGGACCCTGACTGACCTTCACAACTCCCCTGTCACCTACTGGCTCGACTAGCCTCCCCCCTTGAAAAAGGGCAGTCCTTCAGATCCTATTTCTTTCCCAAGGCCAGCAGGCTGGCCACTCGCATTCCCCGTGTGAGGCCCTGAAAGGCTGTTTCCCCAAGCGTGCCTTTGGCTCGGCGGATGGAGCCCGGCCCCCGCTTGGTAAGGATGCTAAAGCAGACACCCTCCCAGAGAGAAAGCTCACCAAACATGACACACCTCCGTCTGGCACCCAACCAGGGGTGATTCAGAAAGCGCGCACACACACACGCACACACACACACAGAGACACACTCATGCACTCACACACACACTCACACTTGTGCTCACACTCACACACGTACCCCCACATACCCAGAGAATGCCTACCAATGAATGTGATGGCTTCAGGAAAGAACTGGGAGAGATTCTGGCTCCAGTGATCGGAGATGGGGATCTGTTTGTACTTGAACTCCCCTCCATGCTCAAACATGTTGGGCAAGTTGGGCGTCACGTTCAGGATGTACTTGATCCCATACTTCCCCAGGACATCCAGGTTGGTGGAGTCCTTGGCACAGCCCAAATACAAGTAGGGCAGGATCTGGACGGGGAAGGCCGGCTGGTTGGAGGGGAGGGGGCTGCCGTCCGACTCCGTGGCGCTGCCGGGCTCGCGGTCGGACTCTCCGTCCGAGCAGTCGGAGCTGATCCGAAGGCCACCCAGGCCCAGGACTGAGGCTGGGGGAGAGTTGCTGGGCGAGGAACTGTCCAGGCTGGTCTCACAGTGCTCCGAGTACTCCGTCTGAAACTTGTTGAAGCCACCTGGGGAGAAGGCGGCGGATTAGGGCATCATCACCTGGCCTGGCTCCCCCCCAGCACTCCCCCCACTGGTGTTTGCCTGGGCCAAGGTGACTTCTGGCTGGGGGGAGAGGGGGCATCCTAACAAACAGACACACACACCCCCTATTTTGTCCTGAGATATACAGAGATATCTGGCTTTGGAGTCAAGAAGCCCAGGTTAACTCACTGACAATGGCTCCTTTCCCCACTATGGCAATCCCCAGCCTCCCAGCCTCCAGCTAAAATGGGGTCTCTGGGGTCCCCTCAGCCCCCGAAGCTAAGCGCTGTCATGAGCCTCGCACTCCGCGGGGTGCTGTGCAGGAGACAGAGCTCGGCTCCTACTCCAAGCCTAGCACACACGCTTGGGTGTCTCATTGTTCTGTGCCTGGGATGATCAGGATGATCAGGACAGAGGAAGGGAAGAGCATGTGGGTGGAGGAGTCAGGGAAGGCTTCCTGGAAGAGGGGGCACCTGAGGTGAATGGTCTGTTCCCCTTCATACACCAGGGGAGGCAGGAAGGTCCCACCCCAACCCCCTCAATAACATCAGAGGCAAACTATGGGATGAGGAAAACACAGTGGATTGGTGGGCTGAGGAACTCGGTCACTGGGTGACCTTGGGCACCCCATGGAATGGCTCCAAGTCTCAACTACTCCTCTGAAAAGGAGACTGAGTTAAGTAATCTCTTTGGTCCCTTCCAATTCTATGGTCACCCTGGAACAGAGGATGGGGAACAGTTGACAGCCCAATTATTAGTCAAACATTTATTTAGTCCCTGCTGCATACAAAGTGCCAGGACCATTTCTGAGTCCCTGGCTTTCCCTGAGCCCCTGAAGTTCCTTGGACCCAAGTCCTCGGCTTCCACTCCCCAGGGATGGAGAACCAGCCAGGGGCAGCTCCTTCTGCCCCAGGCCCCTTAGGGCAGCTCACCCCTCCGGGCAAGGCCAGGTACTCCTGGAGCCTGGAGCAGCAGCAGCAGCAGCAGAGCAAAGCAGGGCAGGGCCAGGCCTCCCCTGCCTCCCCTCCCCCTGTCCCCGCCAGAGAGGCCATTTTGGAATGTTAATTGGAAACACAAGCAGTTTCCAGCCGGCTAGGGGTAGCTCTCAGCCAAAGGGGCTGTGGGGAGGGAGGAGTGGAAGGGTTCTCCAGAGAGAAAATGGGCAGGGGGTTCCCATCCGGGTGGGCAGAACTGAAACCTGCCAGGCTTTTGGCCAGGGCCAGAGAGAAGCTCTGGCCAGAAGCCTGGGCGCCTGGGTCCCTTCCTCCAGCTGAAATTTTATTGTTTCCCTTGGCTTCGGCAGCAGGGGAGGGCACAAGGGCCTCCCTTACCCCTCCACTGTCAGGCGGGTGTTATAGAGAAAGAAGCCCCAACATCCTCTCTCTCTCCAGGGAAAGCACACAACAGGGGCCGCCTCCCTTCCTCTCTTTCCCTTCCCCCTCCTTAAAAAAAAAGAATCCCAAACCTGGTCTGCAAGAGGGGGTGTGCTGGCTCAAGGGGGTTAGCTGAGGCCAGAACGGATTTAACTACAAACTTGCCAGACAGAAACCAAGCAAACGGTAGCTTCCTCCCAAAGACTCTGGACGGGAGGATGTGGGGGACAGTGTGATGTGGTGTGAGGGTCCCCACCCACCTGGAGGGACCAGGGTGATAGCCACCGCCACCCTCCCTCTCCCCACTACCACCTACACTATATTCCTTTTCAGCAATTGGAGAAAAAAAAGCAAGGAGGGAAAAAAAGTTTGTTCCTCCCACGGAAATCGTGCCGGGAAGGGAGAGGGGGAAATGAAGGGGGTCCCTGCTGTGGGGTCATGGGGGAGGGGAGTCTGGCCAGAGACAGACAGCTCCTCCAATCCTCCAGGTGGAGTAGCTAGAAAGGAGGGGAGGCCCCAGAGTTTTCCCAGTTGGGCAGAGAAAGATAAAAGGTCCCCAGCATGGTGGTTTCAAAGGATGCCAAGGGGTCTGAGGTGGGGTGCAGGAGTTGTCCTGCCCTGAACCTCTCAAGTCTCTATTTTACCTCTCCTCCATATCTAACCACTTCCTAACTCATAGCAATGATTAACTGTGAGCATGTCTCGCCCTCCCTTACCCCCAGATTGTAAATCCTTGGAAGGCAGGACTGTTATTTTTCCATTTTTGAAATCTCCGTGTCAAGCACCTAGGAGGTATTTAATAAATGTTTACTGAACTGAGGGCGAACTCAACTCCCGGAAAGGCAAACAGATAAGGCCAGGCTGAGGAGAGGGGTGCCCCAGGGTGACCAGGAGCCAGGAGAAGCACAAAGGGAAAGACAAGGCTCCAGAGGGGGAGGGGGCAGCCCCCAGAGGCTAATTAGGATAGAGTCTAAGATAAAGAGGGGCCAGAGTGGGAAGGACAGGGCCAGGCTTGTGCTCTGGGTCAAATTCTGGGTTAGGGAAGAAGAGGACCTGAAGCAGAGAGAGGGCCAGGTACACACTTAAGTGTGGGTTAGGAAGGGGGGCGGCTAGCATCCAGAGGAACAATATAGAAAGTAGGGTCTGGATGGGAGAGAGGAGGGATTCTCAGTCCAGAAGGGGATAGTCTGGGTTAAAGGGAAGAGGTACTACCTCAGTTCCAGCAAGAATAAGGACAGCCAGTCTAGATTAGGACAAGGGAGCAAGTTCCTGGTTGGTCAGAGTTTGTGTGAGGACAGAGGGAGAAACGGTTTCTACTTGGGGAGTAAGGATGGTTGGAGAGTGTAGATTGGGGAGGGCAATTTCTGAAGACTGGGGTGAATGCAGGGAAGGACAGTTTGGGTTAGTGTGAGGGGGGCTGATGCAGTTCTCAGTTGGGGAGGTAAGGGTGGTAGCAATCTGGGTGATTCCTAGTTTCAGTAGTCAGTCTGGGGAGGCAGTTCTTAGTTTGGGGGTGGTGATGGTAGGAATGGGCAGAATCTCAGTGAAAGTACAGGGACACCTCAGATCCTACTTGGGGGAGGAAAGGATGGCAGATGAGGGGAGACCCCAGCTCCTAATTCCACTGGGGGCTAAGAATAATCAGTTTGGATTAGAGCAGAGAGCCAGTTCCTAGTTGGGGAGCTAAGGATGATTAGTCTAAATGAGTACCAGGAGACCCCAAGTCCTAATTTGGAGGGGTAAGGGCAGCCAGTGGGGTGAGAACAAGAACTGTCCCAGTTCTTATTTGAGAGGTAAGAATGGTGGTGGTCTGGGTGAAAAGGAGAGACTCGAGATCCTGGTTCTAATGGGGGGAGGGGAAGAGGTAAGGATGGTCATCTAAGTAAAATCGAGGGGGACAGTTTCTAGTTAGGGGAGAAGCAAGGGCAGCTAGCCCGAGGAAGGTAGAGGGGCCTCAGCTAGGGTGGGAGATAAGGGTAGCCAGCCCCGGGGGGGGGGGGGACCTTCAGCGCCCAACTGGGATGGGAGGATAAGGGTAACCAGTTAAGGGAGGGAGAACGAGGGGGCCCCAGCCCGGGCTCAGGGCGCTTGCGGAGGGGCCCCCAGCCGCTCCCCGTCGCCCTCCCCGCCCACCGGGCCACCCGTACCTTTGAGGTAATAGGCCTGGCAGCCGTCGTCGCGCAGCTTCTGCAGCAGGAGACCCAGCACTGAGCTGGGCGCGCCGGGTTCCGCCTGCCAGTCGGCTGTGGCCTCGTCGTAGAGCAGCACGGTGGCCGCCTTGCAGCGCTTGGCGAAGCGCTCCTTGTCCTCGTGGTTGGGGATGATGGAGCGGATGGGCAGGTTGCCCTTCTTGAGGCGGCGCAGCATGAGGCCGGGGATGGCCAGGTTGATGGCCGTCTCGATGTGGGACGACTCGAAGAGCTCGTGCGGCCGGCAGTCCAGCAGCAGCAGGGACGCACCGCCGCCGGACTCGAGCTCCTCCTGCAGCCACTCGGCGCTCTTGCACGGCATCGCCACCGCCATGGGCGCGCGGACCCGATTTTTCATCGGGATCGCGGGCGGGCCTGGGGGCCCGGGCCAGGGACGGGCCGCGGGCGTGGACGCTAGGTCTGCGGCTCTCGGACGAATCCCGGGCGGCCCTGGGGCCGCAACTGCCCCCGTCTCCGAGCCCCGGCACGGGGCTGGGCCAGGGTCCGTCCCGGTCCGCTGCTCTGCCCACCCGCCCGCTCTCCTAGTCGCCTCCCGGGGCAGCTAGTCTCGCTTGCCCGCTCCCTAATCAGTCCGCCCGCCCGCTTGCTTCCTCCCGCCAGCCCTCCCTCCCTCCCTCGCGGGCTGCAGCCTGACAACTTCAATTAAAAAGGGGCTTCTGTAGCTGTGCGGCGTGTCCTCCTCCGGGAGGCGGGGCCTGCGGCGGGGCAGGCAGCCCCGGCTCCAAGCCGCGCCCACACCCCGGAGCCTGCACTCGTCTGGCCTGCGGAAATCCGCCCAGCAACACAAAAGGCTAAGAAGCCTCGGGGAAATCCACGTGAGCGCCGCCTTCTCCGGCACCCGAGCACCACCCCGCCAACCTTAGTCGCTTCCCTTCAGTTACTACTCCCCGCCTTTCCCCCCTAAGCTAGGTTTGGGGACCCCAGCTAGGCCACACCACTGGAATCTCGTGTCCCCCGCGGACAGCAAGCTTCCTTTAGCGGTAGAAGCAGGTTAAAAGAATCCTGTCCGAGGTCTGAGGAGCTGAGGCTGGACAGAGATCAAAGAAATCACAGAATTTCAGAGTTGGAGGAGACCTCAAAAGCTTTTTTTTTTTTTCCTCAAATGCTCCCTATAACATATATATAACATATCCCTATAAGTGGCCATCCAGCCCAGTATTTATAGCCCAGTACAACGTCCAATTTGATCGGAGAGGAAACAGGCCCAGAGAAGAAAGATTAAATAAATCCCGAGCTGCCCAGCTCATCTTAGAAGGCCAGGACAAAGATGGAAGGGGCAGGGGCACCCATCAGGATACTACTCCTCCCACAGCCTTAAAAGACCTCCCGAGCAAGCTGCCATCCAAACTTCAATGCCCTCTAGTGAAGACTGGACTAAGGGCTTGGAATCACTCTCCTCTTCCAGGGAGCCCAGATGTTCAGGGCACTCTCTCCAATTCAAATACTGTCAGTTTCCTCCCCGGGACAGGGGAGGGAGGGATGTTTTCTCCACAGCAGACCTAGTCTCTTCCACCTTAGACCCCTTTCCCAACTGAAATCTACAAAGCTTCCAGTTTAGGATGGAGAGTGTCACTCAACTAACCTCCTCCACACAGCCCATTGCCTAGACTTGAATCTGGAAGCCAGAAATCTTGTACTTCCATCCCAAGCCACATGGAGAGCTGACCTTTTGGGCTCAACCTAGCCTTTCTGTCCATTCCAGAGCTAAATGTTGGGAGGAAGAGGGGTGTTTCAGTGACCTGCGGGTTCAGGTCCTATCCCCTCCGGGGAGAGAGGACCAGAGACCATGCAGGCTAGCACTAGGACAAGATAAACCTGTAAAGGAGGCTGCGAGCCCTTTAAGAAGGCTTTAAAAGCTGGGTTAAGATTGACCAGTTTGAGATGACACGTGACTTTCCAGAGGCGGAGGGGGGGAGAGAAAAAACTCTTGTCTAATCCCTCGCTTTCTTCCTCTCTCCCTTTTCTCTTCCCTCCCTTTCAGTTTCCCCAACGAACCAATCAGTTCCTGCGGTGGGCGGGAGCAGTCCGCCCAGGGGACCAATCCGAGGTCAGAAAAGAGAGGGTGTGGGGAAGGGGGAGAGGAGGGAGAAAGGAGCGCGAGAGTGGGCGTAGGCCGGGGGGCGTGCCCCAGCGCTGTGCATCGGGCTGCCAGTTGCGGTAGCGCGGACAGCGAGGGGGCGGGCTTAGAAGAGGTGAATGGAGCCGCAGGTAGAACTGTAACAATGTGACTAACTTGGGAGCCCGGGAGGGCCTGAGTACGCGTGCGCAGGACTCGGCCCGATTGGCTCTGGGGCAACGAGGCTGCCTGGTAAGAGGCACTCTGCGGTTCTCCGGAGGTGGCCACGGGCTCTAACGGAGCTGGAAGCTGCCGAGCCTCCGCCCTCCAGCCACCGGCTCTCCTGGATGCTTCGAAAGGACGGCGCGTTGATGGGACGGGGAATGGGATGAGAAAGGAGAGAACAGGCACCCTGCTTAGGGTGGGGCTGCCTCGTCCTGGAGCCCAGGACCGGGCATCCGGCCTGACCCAAACCGAACCCCCCCCCCCGGGCGAGGTGGTTTTGTTGTCCACTTTATCACCCCGTTACCCTTTCACTGCATCGCCGCCGCTAATTAGTTTTAGACTCTCGGAAATCATCCTTTCTCAAGCAGGGATCCCCAAAGAAGCTGTCCAACCTCTGCTTGAATACTTCCTAGGACAGGGAGCTCACTAGCCCCATTAGAAACTCGGCTTCGTAGTGGACAGGGCGCCGGGAGTCAAGAAGACCTGAATTTTCATATGCTGCCTCAGATCCGTTGGCTTCTTTCAAGTCTAAGCTAAAATCCCACTTTTGCCGATTCCCCCTTACTGCTGGTGCCTTCCTTCTGTCGATTATCTTCAGTTTTATCTCTATTTAGCTTTTGTACATAGTTTTTTTTTAATAGTATTTTATTTTTCCAAATACATGTAAAGTTTTCAACATTCATTTTTTTGGTAAAACTTTATGCTCTAAATTTTTCTCTCTCCCCTCCTTAAAACAGCAAGCAATCATATGTCATATATGTACAATCCTTTTAAACTTATTTTCATATATGTCATGTTGTTCAAGAAATATCAGACCGAAAGGAAAGGGAAACAAGAAAAAAACCAAAAAGGTTAAAAACGGTATGCTTCAATCTACATTCAATTTCCATAGTTCTCAATAGGAGTGGGGTTTTCCATCCCAAATCTATCAGAATTACCTTGAATCACCACATTGTTGAGAAGAACCTTGCCTAATACAGTTGATTATCACATAATCCTGTTTTTAGCGTGTTGTCTTCTCCATTAGACTATGAACTTGAGCACTTTTTTGTTTTTTTAAATTTGTTTTTGTTTTGTTTCTCCAAAATATAGTAAGATAAGAAATGCTTATAGTTGATTATCACATAATCTTGTTTTTAGCATGTTGTCTTCTCCATTAGACTATGAACTCCTTGAGCTCTTTTTTGTTTTTTTTAAATGTTTTTGTTTTGTTTCTCCAAAATATAGTAAGATACTTAATAAATGCTTATTGACTTTACTGCCTTTGTGATTTGGGCAACTCAGCTTTTCAATCTTGGTTTTTTTCATCTGTAAAATGAAGATAATATATTCTACCTGAAAGGGTTGTGAGGATCAAATGAGAATGTAAGATACTTACACCTCTGAGTACATACATGAGCTATTCCATTCACAACCTTGCTTAGTAGGAAGTGCTTCCTTCTATCTTGAGTCAGAAAGTGCCTCTTTCCAGCTACCCCTCTTAAAGTCCCAGTTTCCTCCTTTGTGACCAAGAAGAACTAGTCTGGGAAGAATCCCTGACTGACTTTAAATATTTAAAGATTATGATCTTGTTCTCTTTAATCTTTTCTAGGCCAAACACCCTTTGTTCCTTTAACTGGTCAATTACCCGGTAGGTCACTTGATCTCTAAATACATTCCAGTTTGTCAATATCCTTCCTCAAATATAGCACCCAGAACTGAGGAAGATAGATATTCCTTGTGATCTGACCAGTGCAAAGGACATGGTTCTAGTTGCAGAGCTCACATTGGCTTTTTAGGTTACCACATCACACTATTTGATTAGTGGGTCAACAAAGTATTTATTAAGGAATGTCCTCGCTCCTGCTCTTTATCTGTTCAACTATGCACCTTTTGAGCTCAATTCAAATGCCACTTCCTGGAAGCCTTTCCTGATTGGTATCAGCCTTCCCTCATAGGTCTCATGTTATATACATCATCTCTCTACTTATGTAATGGTGAAATTATGTAATTATTTGTGTTTCTGTCATTTCAGTGGGGTGTCCCCATAGGGGCCGTGTCTCAATCAAATGTTGTATCTTCCATAATACCTAATACAAGGCTCCAAATGGTGTAAGTGCTTAATTTATTTGTGGAATTGGGAAGAGTTTCAAACTCATTTTTTTGGAAGTCGTCCCCACCATAGTTAATTCACACCCATTTTCCCTCTAATTGCTCCAATGATAAATTTCTTAGGAGTTACATGTATCATCTTCCCACAAAGGAATGTAAACAGTTTAACTGTATCGAGATGCTTATGGTTAATCATGTTTATCTTTTTATGCTTCTCTTGAGTCCTGTATTTGAATATCAAATTTTCTATTCAACTCTGGCCTTCCCATCAGGAATACTTGAAAGTCTTCTATTTCATTACAGATCCATTTTTCCACCTGAAGGATTTGCCTCTCTCCCTTGTGAGAAGGCTCTTCTTCACACTGTTACTGTGACCAGGGTCCTTGCTTCCCTGTGACCTCAAGTGCTAGTCTCTTTTTTGATTGTGACCAGAAACCATGCATGGTTAATGCAACAAAGTCCTGAACCCAGTGCCAGCAAAGGGTCTCCTTAATTTCTTTCTGACCAGTTGTCTGATTCCTTTACTGTCTGTTGCCTGAGAATTCCTGAAGTGTTGCTACCACTGATGCAGCCACCTCCAAAACCACCTTCTAGTGGCACTCTGTCTAGCCCAATCACCACCCTGGTGAGACAGATCTTTCTTGCTGACCTCCTAAATTGCCTTGGGCTGGGAAGTTGTTTTACCCGATCTTTTGTTGGTTCTGCTGTCTCAGAATTCATTTCAAAGTGTTATTTTGAGTTGTTTAGAGGGGAATTTGTTAAGAGTTTCTGCCTCTATCATCTCAGCTTCCTTTAAGCTAATTTCACATTAAAATAACATGGGTTAATTTCCTCTCCCCCACAAATTGCACTTCCCTATTTCTTCATTTGTAAAATGGGGGTGATAATATTGGCATTGTCTGTCTCCTGGGGTGGTCCTGAGAAAATGTTTTGTCAGTCAGTAAATATGTATTAAGCACCTACTGTGTACCAGGCGTTGTTAATCCCTGGGGACATAAAGGCAAAGCAATAAATATGTATTAAGAAACTACTATATGTTTTACATTGGTCCCTTTCTCCAGATGTTTATAATCGAATGGGGAAAAACAAGGTACAAGCAATTGTTAAAAACAAGTCATAGAATAAACTGCAGATAATCAACAGAGGGAAGGCACTAGAAGAGGCTTCCTGGAGCGGGTGAGATTTTTAGCTGCGACTTGAAGGCCAGGAGAGAGAGATGAGGAGGAGGAGGAAGGCATTCCAGACTTGGAAGATAGTCAGTGAGAAATAAGGGATTTGGGAGACAGAGGTCCTGTTTGGGGGAACAACAAGGAGGCCAGTTTACTGAAGAGTAAAGCAGAACTGCAAGATATAAGAAACTTGGAAAAGTGGAAGCTGAGGGGAGGGTATTTAAGACTTTGAACTTTAAGCAGAGGATTTTCTGGATCTTAGAGGTATTTAGAATTTACTGAATGTAAATGCATACTTGTGTGTGTGTGTGTAGAGAGCAATTGTTGGGGAAGGGGTTGACTTGCACTTTAGAAATATAATTTTGATAGCTGAGTGAAAAATGGTATATAGTGGGAAGAGACTTGCGGCAGGGGGACCTACAGTGGGCTATTTCATTAGTCCAAGTATAAGATGATGAAGACCTGGACCAGGGCAGTGGCAATGTCAAGGGAACAGAAGGCAGGGTAGGTGTACTACAGAGATGCTAGCAAAATAAAATTAACAGACCTTAGAAAGCCAGGCTGGGGAGATCAGAGTTGAGAGAGTCAGAAGTCCAGGATAGAGTGACTAGAATGATGCTACTGTGTTCCTCAGTAGTAGTAACACTTTGTAAGCATAAGCCTTGAGGTTCTGTATGAATGAGCATTATTATTGCTAATTAATTGTATCTTCTCCTTTAAAAGGATTAGAAGGTAGCCTTAATCCTGTGCTGCCCAAGTGCTATTGAGTCTACATTGCAGAGTTGGAGTCCTATCTCTGCCACTGACAAACTGATATCTTTGTGGAGTTCCTTTCCTTCTTTGGGAATCATGTAAAATGAGAAACTGGATTAGATTATTCTAGCTCTTCTTCCTCCTCCTTCCCTGCTTTATCTCAGCTTCTGGGACCCAGATATCTACATTACAGTCTCTTTAACTGCCACCCTGATGGGTAGGATTGGAAGTGAAGGAGAAAGAAGTTGGAGCCTCTTTCCCGTGTGAAATCCTAGGGGACCCTTGGGGCTATGCTAGATGGATCCAAAGATGCCTCAGGATTTGAGAGCTCCTTCCTTGAGGCTGTCTGGGGGAAAGGGGGATGGATGTCTGTAGGAAGTCCACAGAGGGGTGGAGGACAGGGATATGGCTAGTAGAATTGCTTGCCAAAGTGAATAAATGGCCAGTTCCGCCCCACCCCCACTGCCCCCACTATCTGGAGGCTCTGGAAATTGCTTGCCATTCCCAAGGCAGGTGAAAAATAAGAAGAGATATGGAGCAAAGGGAGTGAGACTAAGCCTTTGGTGTAGGGAAAAGATCATTCTTTGAAATCTAGAGAATCTAAATCTGAGTCTGCCAGTCATCAGCTATATGATTTTGTCCAAATCACTTTAGTCTCACTGAGTCTCAGTTTCCCTAACTGCAAAATGGTAATCATAATAATATTAGATGGCCTGCTTCACAGGGTTGCTATGTAAAAGTACTTCACTGGGTTGTTGTGGAAAATATTAAAGCACAAGAGAAATATAAATTATTTCTAGTCCTATTTGATGATGACCCTCCTTCTGGGCCCAGCCCTAAGGTCAAAGGTCTCTAAACTTAAGCCCCGACTTCTTCCTCTCCCCAATCCACCATTTAGAGTAGTTGCAGTGAGATAAATTTCAGCCTGAGCGAAAGAAAGGCTTCCTAACAATTAGGTTGTCCCAGGGAGACAGTAACTTCCCAATCCTTGGAGACAAACTTCAGTCTGAGAAATTGTGGAAAGAATTCCAGTTTAGTTGCAAACAAGTCAATTCTACCTTTGAGATTCCACAATTGGAGAATTGTATGACCTTGGACAATTGCTTGACCTCCCAAGTTTTCTTATCTATGAAATGGGAATCCTACTACTAATGCTTCTCTGATTGGGTTGTTGTGAGAAAAGCACTTTGTGAATTTTATTGATTGCTGTTATTTCTCAGAGCCAGACTGGTATGGGCCTTTGCCCATAAAGCCCATGTGTTGGGGATTAGAACAGATTTCACAAAAGGGGCATAAAGGTTCATAAAGAAAGTAATAGGATTGTTAATTCTCATGAAGACAGGTTCAAAGCCTAAAGAGGAAACCTCTGGAGATCATGGTAGAAAGCATAGTGGGGAGAGAACAACAAAGAAGGGATGGAACTGAGGTATTGGGCAGAACTTCTCCATCTCTATCCTTTCCCCTGTAAACTGGTCTTCTATGCCCAGATAGAATCGGGTCAGTAATGCCCCCTGTAACCCGTTCTGCGGAACTCTCCATCACTAACCCAAGCCAGACTCGCCGCACCGATATTCTCTGGCCTACCCACCTGCCCATAAATCTTTGGAAACAATTAAATCATCACTTCCATTCCTGGAAAGGTCATGTCAATCAATTACCTTACAGCAACACTCACCATCCCTGTGACTTTCCAGATCAAAATACCTTTCTTCAGCTGCCACTTCATTAGTGTTGCCTTTCTCTGTTAAAATATAAATTTTGGGGGGGCAAGACCTGTCTTGCTTTTTGTGGATTTCTAGCACATAGCACTGTGCCTGGCACATAGAATTTAATAAATGCTGTTTTTGCCTTTCATTTATTTCAATTAGTCGGTATATGGGATGCTTGGACTCAAATCACTTTCATTCCAGACAGCTCCTGGTCATGGATTTTTTTTTTTTAAGTGTGGAGAAGGGGGATGTTGAGTTTGGTTCTTGCTTAATCTGGTTGATTTTCATCTCTGATAACAAGGACACAGAGCTTTGAAGTACTAATACAGGAGATGCAGCAGAAACAAATAGGAAATAAAAACATGACGATTTTTTTCTTTTTTTTTTTTGGCAAGGCAATTGGGGTTAAGTGACTTGTTCAGGGTTATTAAGTATTAAATATCTGAGACCTTATTTGAACTCATATCCTCCTGGTTTCAGGGCTGATGTTCCATCCACTGTGCCATCCAGCTGCCATAGTATGCCCTAGATTTAAAAAGGGACAGATCAAGTGATCATTGCCAGTGTCTAGAGCAGAAGCAATATCAGAGAGACCATAAACCTCAAGTTGTTGTTGTTTGTTAATTATCACAATGTGTATTTCTGGAGGAGAACATTGATCCAAGGTATAAAAGACAGGAAGGACCTGGGATCCCTAGTTTTGGGTACAAATCCCATCTCTGAAATTACCCGTGTGACTTTGATCACTTAACCCTTCGGTCTCGGTTTCCTCATGTGTCAAATGAGGGGGTTGGACTAGGTGGCTTTTGGAGGTTCTTCCAGGTCTGGATCTGTGATCCTGTAAGGCAATAACTTGACTGTACTTAGAACCTTGAAAACTTTCCCAAAATAGACGGATGAAGAAAAAATAAGCTACATCCAGCTAGAGCCTAGAGGGTTACTTGGTGGTATCACTCAAGGCCCACAGCTCTTTGGGGCCCTTCAAGTCAGGATAAGTAGGCTTATCTACCACTGAGGCATAGTACCACTTAGCTTAGTACCAAGAACCCAACACTAGGAATCAAGACTGAGTTCTGACGAATAACTCAGTCTCCAAATTCCTTTTCCTTTCTGAACCATGATTTCTTGATCAGTAAAACAAGGGCACTGACCTCCATGGACTTTAAGATTTCTTCCATTTTTGAAGGTCTGACACAAACATTGTCCTGGGTCAACAAATTTCAAGAAGCACTGGTGGAAAAATAAACTGGCTTTGTTCCTTGTAGGGGGAAAGAATGCCTTTGATCCCAAGGCTGTGGGGTTAATGACAGGGGCTCTTAGAGCACAGGAGATGGCGGGGAAGTCAGCAGCTCAGTCAGGCTTCTGGGATAAATACCTCTTAATCCCACCATAGAATCTGCCCCCGGGGATGGATAGGTGGAAAGTGAGGCAGCTTCTAGGAGAGATCAACTGGTCCAGCCACCTTGTACAAAACTGATCTGTTAACCGGGAGTAATGTGAGGCTGGGGTACAGATGGGGTAGAGTGGGATTTGATTTGGTTATTCTGTAACTCCTCCTGGAAAGCTTCATCTTGGTGTGGAGATGATCCTATGCTCTCAGGGTCTATACCACAGATAGTAAAGGAATAAGTTGGATCCAGCCAGAGGATCTGGCTAAGGTCCAGGAAGGATAATTCTGAACTATCACTCAGATTGATCACATCTTCTATCTCCTTTCAGTGAGAATAATTGTAGAGATCTAGATACTTGGGTGTAGAGCTTGCCCACTGTAGTTCAGGACTATGTTCCCTGTGGCTCCTGGTCATCCTGTAAGAGAGGGCTCTAGAGGCTGCCTTCCCCTCTGACCTAGAAGCCCATCTCTGGAAATTTGCATGTCCCAGCATGTTCCTTGCCTTTGGGGCCATGTGGAGGTGGGTGGAAGAGGGACTGGCATATCAGCATGCCAGAGCTTGCTAGCCAATGTGCCCAAGATGGAGGTGGCTGCCAGGGGCTTGATTTGTGAGGGGTAGGGCCTTGGCAGGGGATCAGTGATGGACAGCTGGAAGGGTAATTTCCAGAAAGGAAGGCCTCTCTTCCCTTGAAGGCTTTGGTCCCATTCTATTATTATAATCGAGACCTACAATACCTAGCACCTCATTTACCTGGATGCTCAGGAATAAGATTAGTTTCAGCACTCAAGTTTGGCAAACAGAGCCAAAGGAAGAGAAAAATCAGTTGAGGTCAGATGTTTAACTAGACTAGTAATCTAGCATGGCTTTTCTTGGGCTTCACCATATCTAGCTGGCCCTGGACTCAGACAAACTATGGGTGATGGGAAAGATTAGGAGGGGCCTGGAATTCAGAAGAGGAATAGGCCTAGGTCCTGCCCTCTGATAGCTTCAGATCCAGGGAAGATAAGAAAGAAAAGATATAGACCCTAGTAGAACTCTCAGACTAGGGGAGAGAGTCAATCAACAATTGCTTATAAAGTATTTACTATGTAGCAGGTACTATACTAGGGACTGGGAATATAAAGTTCCTGTCCTCAAGAAGTTTATATTCTACTGGAGAAGCCACATGCACACATATAGATAAATGCAAAAGATTCAAAATAAATATAAGAATATTCAGGAGGAATAGATCAATCTAGACTCTTTCCAAGGAAGTCCCAATATGGCAAGGAAAACAAGATTAAGAGCTGGCTAAAACAATGGTGAGTATACAATCTATCACGTCCCTGATGTACATGTAGTTATTTGGATATTATATCTCTATCACTGTGCAAATAATTATATATGTCATAAAACAGGCAAAAATAGGAATTTTAAAAAGTGCTAAGATAAAGAGGAAATAATGTTAGATCTATAGAATCGATAGGGAACCAATGGAGTTTATTGAAAGATAGGGATCTCTTTAAGAACATCACTGTGTATGGATAATGCATTGGAGATGGAAGAGATATGAATCAGGAAAAGTAATCAAAAAATGTGAGCGATAACATAATGAGATTTGTAATCTATTACAACCCAATCACTCATGTCTATGTATTTATCACCCCATTGGTCCTCTTTGAAATGAAGGTTGAATAGTAATAATTCCTCTGAACCATACAAAATGAAAAGAGAGGAGGAGGAAGGGCTGGTCACTGCTGTGGAGCATAGATTCCATTGTTGTTCATCCTTCATTGTCAAAGAGGAGCAGTGACATCATGGGGTGAAGTCTTGATTTGCTTGTGAATTGGATTTAAGTGAGGCAGGATTGTGCAAAGTGATCAGCCTTGCTCTTTCTTCCAGAGTCACTAAAGTTACGGCAAGACCAAAGTTGGCACTAGTGGCCATGACCCAGCATATAGCACAGATTCTACCAAAAGACACCTCCTGTACCCACAAGGTAATCTGGGGTAGGGATTTCCTCAATGGCACCTGTGTAACTACTACTGTGGGTCAGGCGCCCAGTGAGGCAGTTATTACTGCCCTGAAGGGTTTAGGTCCAGCTCAGAAAGGGGGAAGAATAGGGGAGAGAAGAGGGAAAGTGTGTTAGTCTTGGGGGATTAGGTAGAGTATAGTTATGCAAGGGACAAACAAGATTATGCTAGTAAAAATATTTAACAACCAGCTTTTTCCATTTAAAAAATTAAAAACTACCCATGACATATTTTAAAAGTTTATTCTGCAATATCAATATTTTGTCCATCACTTCTTAAATCTAGACAATTAACAAAACAAAACAAAATTCAAGCCCTCACCTGTAACTTTTGCTGATTTAGGAGGTATAAATGCTTACATTGAAAATTCAAAAATTGGCTCTCATAAGCCAGTTTGATCTGGCTCCAGCACACCTCTGGAGACAAATCCATAACTGCAAATCCACTGCAGTGGAAAGGATATAGAGATTGCATACACCAATTGGTTGATATCCCTTTGGGTCAAGCCACAGCCTTCTTAACATCAGGCCTTGCCCAGTTCACTTTGGAGAATACTGGATTTTATACCATTTCAGATAATTGTATGCCAGACAGTCGGTAGCAGATAAAGATGAGGGTCAGGGGATTGACTGCTACAGTTGGTGTTTAATCAATGCTTATTGGTTGACTGAATAATTGACTATAAAGACTTCCTAAAGGAATAAGGATATGAACTGGATCCTGAAGGATGGGTGATTCTTGGATAGTGGAGAGGAGTTGGAGAGAGATCTGTGCGCAAAGGCAGGGAGGTTGGATTAGTCTAGTATTTGTGGAAAGGGAGGAGGTAGGGTAAATAGGAAAAGAAGAGACACTATAGAGATTGTCGTATTTCCCAAGGACTGTTCTGAGATGAGACTTATTTTCTCTATAACCTGGACAGTGACCACTGATATGCATAATGAGGACCTTGAGATACCCCTTCCCCACCCACCCTCAAGAATTCTACGTAATAATCACCTCATTTTTACCTGATTTCCAAAGTACCTATGTGCAATAGGTACTTACACCATGCCCATTTAGCAGAGGTGTCTAGAAGCTCTGAGAAGTCTCTTGCACATGACTGTAATACAAGGTAGCTAAGATGAGATTTAAATCCATGTCTGTGGCCTATAAAGTCCAGCGTTCTATTCACTATGAGAAACTTTCTCAATCCCCTAAGAGACCAATTCTGCTGGGAAAAGCTTTTAGAACAGAGAGCACACATCCCAGCTGGAGGGGATGGACATAAGACCTAGAATATCGGGGATTAGACAGAAACTAGAGACTACCCAACCCAACCTGTTCATTTTGGAGAAGCTTTAACTGAGACCTGATAAGAGGCAGGATTGTACTAGGGGTCTGCAGCAGGTTTCCTTCCCCCACATTTCACCAGGCCTAGCATCTCCTTCCTAGGCATGGCTGCAGTTACTTTGATCCCAAAGTCTCGGGCATGTAGAACAAGGTTTTCCCCTTCAGACTGAGAGGTCCCTGAATACAAGACCGGCTTCTCTCTGAAGTTTGGGGCTCCTTAAGGACATAACTGTATCTTCCCCCCAGATCGAGAACTAGCATATGTTCCCCCTTAGACCAAGGCTCCTCAAGTTCAAGGTCAGACTCAGGACTCCCCAAGGGCAAAAGTT
This sequence comes from Myrmecobius fasciatus, assembly GCA_023553655.1. Classification (NCBI taxonomy): domain Eukaryota; kingdom Metazoa; phylum Chordata; class Mammalia; order Dasyuromorphia; family Myrmecobiidae; genus Myrmecobius; species Myrmecobius fasciatus. The sequence goes on along the minus strand of JAJPUD010020899.1, from coordinate 2,582 downwards.
GTGTTTCCCCCCCAAGAACAGGGACTCCCCAAGGGCAAGAATGTGACTTCTCCTCCTCCCCCTTCACACCACCCAGGGCACGTGAGCCCCTTGGTGGTTGGTTGCTAGGTCACCAAGCCATCAGAACTCCCTTTTTGAGAGAAGCTAGCACTTCCAGAGTTAATCTGGGATTGGGTTCCTGGTGCCAGATGGATGGCATTCTAATCTGGGTTCTTTCTGACGTCCTGCTATGAATAGGCTGAGGCGAGGGCTGGGGTGCTGAAAAAGGGGGGCGTGGGGCCTCTGCACGTGGCACCAGCCCGTTCCTTGTGCAGGGCTTCTCCCCATGACAAGTGCCCATCACCTCTCCTGCCTGGAGGTGAGAGCCGGGCTCCGGCACTGGCCCCGTTGGGTCAGGAAGCTGGCTCAGCATCTCAGGTCTCCCTCTCTGATGCGTTGGCTGTGTCATTTTCTGTGTTTTGCCTTATCTATGCACAAGGTTTTGAGCTGCATGAAGGCAAGAACGGTGCTGGATGTAAATTTCCTACACATCCCCAGCCTGGCCTAGTCACTTAGCCCTGCATCCATGATTTCCTACCTATTGTAACCCATCCGTGTCCTTGTGTTCCTCTTGTCCTAGGAGAAATCCTCTGTGGGAAGGCTACCCAATATTCCCACAATGCCCTGCAGTATTATTGCCCTTTCTGTGATCAGGAATGCTAATGCTTTGGAGACTTCTGTATGCGATGACTCACAATAATGAATTTTTTTTTTTTAAAGATAAATGAAATGAAGGTAGCCTGAGGTTGCTCAACTAGTAACTGAAAGTGGGCCCTCGAATTCCAAATCCATTGCCTTTGCAGATTAGATCTGAGATTCTATCACTTCCCGTTTGCTGTTGTCTCTGCGGGCACAAAAAGCAAACCCACCAGCTGTTTCCCTGTTCCATGGGTCAGGTTTTGTGCTGATGTTCTGACCACACAGTAGTTAAGAAAAGTCTCCCTTCTTCCCCTGCCCACAGGACATGTTCATGACACTATCTGCTCAGGCCAAACTTCCCCTCGTCTGTCTCCGTGGCATGAAAGCTTGTGCCTGACATACACCCAAACACAGATCAACATTCTGCCTTGCAGACATGCCAGTACCTGTGCAGGAAGTACCATGGTTAGGCGCTCTCAGGAGGGAAGGGCAGGTGAGATTGGCAAGATCCAGGGTCCTCCCCTTATTCCTTGTCACCCACCTGCTCTCTAGCATCATGTATTGCTTGAGGTGGGGGTTGTTGACTGTTGCTGTGGTCACCGTGGTAACCATTTCCAGGAATGTTAGGGGAATTCAGATCTCCCTGGTCTCTGCGACCCCTTGTACCACAACTAGGAAGACTGAGACATCAGATGGTAGAAACAAAGGCCACCAAGGAAGTGTATTACTCTAATAATAATTAAACACATATTCCATCCCTCACCCTGTGCTGAGGGTTTTAGGAAAGGGAAGAAGAACTAGAGATCAGAAACACAAAAATAATTGGGAAATATTACAACAAAGTAAGAACTAGAGGAAACCAGAGAAAGGGGCTGAGGTAGTCTGGGAAGGCTCCCTGGAAGAGGTAGGGTTTAAAGAACGGGTCAGATTTGGATTGGCAGAAGGTATCTCTATGATGAGACAAGAACCCAGCTCAGCAAGAAAAAAGGAAACTTCCCTATTTTCTTTCCCTCCTTTCTTCTCAGAAATCTCTGTGGTTGGTCAGTCTCATAATGAATGAAGAAAGGCTCTTTGAATGATCTTCTTGTAAGTTATATGTTCTGGGGATTCCCTGAAGCAATTTACTTGATCCATAGGTTTACAAAAAAAACAAAAAACAAAAAACAAAAAAACCTGGGTTAATAATAATAATAATAAATGTTTATAAATAATCATAGGGCAGGTGGATGGCTTAGTGGATAGAGTACCAGGTCTAAAGTCAGGAAGGCTCTTCTTCAAGAGTTCAAATCTAGTTTTAGACACTAATTGTGTGACCCTGGGCATGTCACTTAACTCTGTTTGTCTCAGTTTCTTCATCTATAAAATTAACTGGAGAAGGAAATGACAAACCATGTCAGTATCAACATTAACATTATCAGTTAATTAATAATATGATATAAATATAACAATAGCATATAGAGTAGCCATAGCCACAGTGAGAGAGCCCTAGAAGGAAAAATGGCATTATCAGGGAACATTGCTATGGCCCAGGATCAAAACCCACCATGGTTAGAAGAGATTTGAGAAAGCTGTCCAAGGCTCCTAGAAAGGCAATAGGAGATTATATAAACATCTAGATCTCAGGCATAGTAGAAAACTTGAATGTCATGTGTCTTAGTGAAAGGCAACAAAAAAGAAACATGTATATGGGAATCCAGAAAACAAGTTGATTAGAAATTCTATATTCCCTTATTCAGCAACTGAAGGCAAAAGTCCAAAGGTGAAGGTGATACCAGGAGTCAGTGGTGTAGAACAAGAGACAAAATAAACAATTCTATGTCATCCCAAAACTTTATGGAAAAAGCCTGAGGGGGGCACGAGAGAGAGAGAGAGAGAGAGAGAGAGAGAGAGAGAGAGAGAGAGAG
>JAJPUD010020898.1:0-23906 GCA_023553655.1 Myrmecobius fasciatus | reverse complement strand
TGACGGCGGCTCCTGGACAGGTCTGGCCCCTGGGCTGAGAGGGCTTTGCCAAGGCCTGGGTGTCTGAGACCCTGCTGAGAACGGAGGCTCAGGGGGCACAGAGCGGGAGACCAGCCCGGTAAAGGCCTCAGCCCTGGAGCCGCGGGACTGGCTCTCCCTGAGCACGCCCCGAAGGCGCCGAGGAGCGCGGGGAGCCAATGGCAAGGCCATCCTCTGCGTCCCCGGCATCTCTTGTCCTGCTGATGACTGGAAGAGTGAGGCTGGCGGCCTTGGGCCAACAAATGTCCCTCTCTGCGTCTCTCTCTGTCTCTCCCTCCTCTTTCTGTTTCTGTCTCTGTCTCCGTCTCTCTCTCCCTCTACATCCATGCATCTCAGGAGCTCTATCTGGCCATGGATTGTTTAACATTTTACCAATGACTGAAAAATGTAGAGTCACATTCAACAAATTTCCAAATGAGAAAAACAGCTGGAAAGGTAACTTATATGCTGAGTGAAAGTCTGGATCCACAAAGATCTTGTTGAGCTTGGGTGCCGGTCAGAATCTATGACACATTTTGAGAGGGACAAATACAGTCTTATATTTGAGGGTTTTTTTTTTTAAGATTACCCTATGCCCAAAGGGCTATCAAACTGTGCATCCCCTTTGACCCAGCAGTGTTTCTACTGGGCCTATATCCCAAAGAGATCTTAGAGGAGGGAAAGGGACCCACCTGTGCAAGAATGTTTGTGGCAGCCCTTTTTGTAGTGGCTAGAAACTGGAAACTGAATGGATGCCCATCAATTGGAGAGTGGCTGAACAAATTATGGTATATGAATGTTATGGAATATTATTGTTCTATAAGAAACGACCAGCAGGACGATTTCAGAGAGGCCTGGAGAGACTTGCATGAACTGATGCTGAGTGAAATGAGCAGAACCAGGAGATCATCATACACAGCAACAACAAGACTATAGGATGATCAACAATGAGGTGATTCAAGGCAATTCCAGTAGACTTGTGAGGGAAAAGAACCATTTGCATTGAGAGAGAACTATGGAGACTGAATATGGATCAAAGAATAGTATTTTCACATTTTGTTGCTGTTCTTTGCTTATTTTTTCTCATGTTTTTTCTTCTTTCATCTTTTGATCAGATTTTTCCTGTGTAGCATGATGAATATGGAAGCATGTTTAAAATTGCACATATTTAATCTGCATTGGATTGCTTGCTGTCTGGGGAGGGGAGAGAAAAATTTAGAACACAAGCTTTTGCAAGGGTGAATGTTAAAAATTATCTTTGCATGTATTTGGAAAAATAAAAAGCTATTAAAACAAAGAAATTCCAAGGAAACATAAATAAATAATGGTTTCCCTATGTTTAATATGATTGTATAGATATAACCTACATCAGATTGATTGCCATCTTTGGAAAGAGTGAGGGAAGGAAGAAAAATGGAAATCAAAATCTTATAAAAGTTAAATGTCAAAAACTAATAAGTAAATTTTTAAAAATTGGTTTTCCAAGTGCAATAATGCAGAGAGTATGGCCAGGGAGCAGTTTTTCTGAAAGCGATCTAGGGGTATTTTAATGGGCATGAGACTAATATGAATCAACAATGTTATATGGAAACCAAAAAAATCTGATGCAATATTAGATAATATTCAAAGGGGCATGAAAAGCAGTGTTGCTTAATCAGAGTCTGAATAATTTGGGTTTAAATCCCTGGAGCAGTCACTTAACATCTTAATTTCTATGACTTCATCGTAGAGTAGATGTCAGCCTGCACTAAAGAAGCAGAATATCTCACCCACTTCCTTTCCATGTCCAAAGCAGGTGAGGAAGATATCCAAGACTCTTCCATCTTCAAAACCTCTTCACCTGGTTCACCTATTCCCAATAGCTATCATCCTCCATTTCTTCTTCCTTCCGTGGCTAAACTCTCTGAGGAGGCCGTCTTCAGCAGATCCCTCCATTTTCTTTCCTCTCACCCTCTTCTTGACAACTTGCAGTCTGGCTTATCATCTCGTCATTGATCTGAGAATGCTCTCTCCAAATAGAGACCAGGAAAGCAGGAAGGACTAGACCAGAGGAACCCAGGGGAAAGACATTATTACTGCTATGGGCAAAGGGTGTCAACAAAGGTTGTTTGCAAAAGAGACTTGAAGTGAAAGAATAATATGAAAGGAAGGGTCCCTTAAAATATCATCTATCATCCTAGGCTCCCCAGTCCAGAAGTAGGAGCTGTAGGGGGGGTGGGGGGCAAGATTGAGAAAGTCTGTGTTATAATCCACAGGAGTGAGGGAAGGGGAAAAGAGAAAAATGAGGGATGAAAGAGCAGGAAGAGTTGGAATAAAGGAAGAGAGTGAGAGGTAAGAGATAAAACGGAAGGGGGGAAAAGGGAGTGAAGAGAGATAGGAAAGGATTGAAGAAAGGATGGGAGGAAGGAGAGGAAAAGAGAAAAAGGAAAGGGAAAATAATGGCTTTTTTAAAAAATTGTATTCCCAGGACTTACAACAGTGACTGGCACATAGCAGACATTTAATAAATGTGTTGATTAATGCAAGATTCTCCTCTTCCTCCTCAGCCTTTTTCTATACTATCTGAGTCACCTTGCCTTGTACAGATATACCTGTCTGTGTGCTTTGCTCCTTGACTCCCACACTACTATCACTAGAAGAGACTCCAGTAGGAGCAAGGGGTTCTTATTTTATTTTTATATCTCAGTGCCTTGCACTTAGTAGGTGTTTGTTAGAATGATCTTAGAAGGAACTAATCCAAGCTTATTTTACAAATGGGGAAAGAGATCCTAGGAATTCCCTTCCATAACCTTCCTCCCCATCACCTCCAACAGACACATTAGCGAGCAGTTGGCCTTCTTTCTCAAAGAACATCCATATGGCATTAATGTGTTAGGGTCAAGAAATGGCTGATCAGACCAACAGGAGCTCAAGAGGCTCTCCCACAGATTGGCCCAGTGGCGAGGTCTCTAATTTTGCACCTTTCACATGTCTCTGAACTCCCACAATTCTGCTTTGGTCATATACCCATCCCTGATGGGTGGTCCCGTGCCATAGTCTCCCAGGTCTGCCAATCGATACCAAAGCTCTTCAGAGATACTTGAGAACTGACACAGACAAGTAGAATGGTCTTGATGGCTCCTGTCCCCTCAGAGCTTTCTGCAACATGCTGAGAAATGGCTATGCATCCTGTACTTGAATCTCTCTCCAGGAAGGTGGAACCTGCCTAAGAACCAAACCAAAATGGCAAAACTGCTCCCAGTCAGATGGCCAGTTAGGAGGAGACTTTACAGATGCGTGCCTTCCTTTGGCCCTGAGGAGTAACATATAGAAAACCTCAGGTCCGAATTGATTTTTGTTCAATTTTTGTCCATCATTTCCAACTCTGAGACCCCATTTGGAGTTTTCTTGGCAAAGATACTGGAATGGTTTACCATTTCTTTTTTCAGCTCATTTTACAGATGAGGAAACAGGTAAACAGGGGTAAGGGACTTCCTCTCAATCACATCTGGATCTGAACTCTGGTCTTCCCAAGAAAATTGTTAATGCTAAAGGAAAGCCCCATTCCCTCCCCATTCCAGCTCCAGTCACATAGATATTAGGAGTCTACAAGTCTGTATTAAAAATTTTTTCCTCACAATTTTTCAAGTGGACTACAACCATCCTTTGTAGGCAGAACAAAGCAGTTTTTTCCAATGTCTTATGGGGAGCAGGAAAGGGAGAAAAAGAGCTTAATTTCTTTGGCAATTATTTAGGACCACTCATTTTTACACTTGGCTTTACAGAACAAATTGGGGAGAGAATGAAAAATACTTGGGTTTGCCATTTTTAACCCCAAAATAGAGGCTCGCTCTAAAACTCATGGCAGGAGAAATATTGAAGTGCTTTTTTGGGGGCCTCCTTAAGATTTGTATTTTTATTTAGTTTCATCTACTAGATCTGGCTCATTTTCTGCTCCCTCTAAATCATTCGGAGTCCTGTGTCTTCCAATGTTAACCATCCTCCCTAATTTTCTGCCCTATCTATATTCACCCTGACCTTAAGCTCATCACTTCTGGTTCCTACACAGTCTGTATGTGGACCACCCAGGGGGAGCCTTGAAGCCCTTTAAAGCTGGGGAGCGAGTAACTACTGTTTTATATCACTGTGAGTGCTCCCCCTCCCAGGTCAGCCCTCTCCAGCCCCAGCTCCATGAAGGCAAAAGGCTATTCGATACTCCAACTAAAGCTCGAGCCAACAACCCTGGCCCAGCAGCACGTGGGGAAGAACACACAATCTTCCACAAGGGATAGGTTGCAATGCTTTTATTAAATTCTTACAAAACAGAATACAAAATTCTGGCATTTGATAGTTGTTATAAAGGAAAACTCTTGAGCTGTATCAGTTTACCTGGTACCCCATAGTTAAAGTGCTTTTTTTTTTCCCTCCTTTTCTTTCTATTGGGATGGTGTATGTTTTCTGTTTTTCGATGTTTTTCTTTTTCAGCAGTTTCTAAGCTAACATACCCCTTTTCTCATGGGGGCCAGTCTTGGATACCACAGCAGTGCAGTGTGTGACATCATTTCGGCCACTTTCAAGAATGGCCTACCCCATGCTGGGGTGGGGACAAGGGGGGGCATCTCTTTTATGAGCCTTGAAAAAGGTTCACAGTAACATTTCTAACCAGTTCCAAGTTGAATTAATTGGTTGAAGGTGGGGGGCAAGGGCAGGGGAACAGCTGGGCAGGAAGGGGAAAGTGAACCTAAATTAAAAAAAAAAAACAAATAAAAGTCAGTCATCAGTATCAGCTAAGTTCTGATTAGTAGGGGAAAAATAGCAATTTGAGTCTCCAAGGCTTTTTTTTTTGGGGGGGGGAGAGAAAGGGGAGTTAAAAGAAAAGAAAAATCCCAGAAAACTCCCAGCTGGAAAGAACAACTATTGATTTTCCATTTACACCCCCCTCCTACTCAATAAACTTCAGATACTGCAGACAGCGGTTTTTTTTGGAAGTGAATCAGAAGTCTGACCCATGAAAGGGGCCGGAGTAAGGGGCAGGAGATAGAAAGGAGGTCTCTCCATCGTCCTCCTTCGTGGTGCCCCACCCCACAACACTCAGTAGGTCAGTAGGGGAGCAAACTTCAATCCTCCAGGCCCTGCCCTGGCCTGCCAGGTATGTCCAAAGAAGATTTTTGGGGAGGATTGGAGGTCAAGGCATACGGAGGGGGGAATCATAGGAGGAGGGAGTTGCTTAAAAAAAAAACCCAAAAAACAAAAACAAAAAAACCCCAAAAAACTCTGCCCCCCTCCTCCAGGTGTGACCAGGATTCCAGGTGTAGCATGGGGATAGCCTGACCCCTACTTACACCATTCAAGTATTCTTAATATAAGACAAATACCCGTTGGGTGGGATGGGGGTGGGGGGGCAGGATGAAATCTACAAGTGAATAAAAACAAACGACTCCAAAATCCCTATAAAAACACAATGTACAATCAAAGACCTTGGACTCTGAAGAAGCAATGACTATCATTTCCCCAGAATCCCCTGCTCCCACCTGTGGCTGTCTGAGCAGTTTCCCAACTTCCTCTGCGGGCATGGGACAAAACTGACAGTGTGACCCAGTCTATTCAAGGGAGTTCTGGCCGAGGGCTGGAAGGGGGGGGGGGGAGCCTGAGGGGACGAGAAAAATGCTATTTGAGGCTTAGGGGGACTGACTCTAAAGAAAACCTGAGGACTTCTCTCCAAACACGTCCCACCATCTCTACCTCCCTGACTGGGAAAGAAAAACTTACATATATATATTTACACACACATATATATATGCACACGTAAGACGGAACTGGTATTGCATAGTTTATCACTGCCCAGAATCCAAAGGTGGAGGGGAAGAGGGGCCCTACTCGGGCAGGGGCCCCCTTCTGGCTCCCGGGAGGCTCTCTCCACACGGAATGGTGCCCGAGAGATGGGCCTGGAGGAGACACCGAGTCTCTCTATAGGATTTCCTGGCTGGAGTGAACCCTGAGCCGCTTGGATCTGCCGAGCCCCAGGATCCAAGACACCGAAAGTCTACGCAGGAAACTAGAAGCTTTTTTCCTGAAGGTTGGCAAATGAAGCTCCCCCCCTCCGGCACCGGAGTTTATTTCAGCTTCGGGCTTCCACGTGGGGAAGGGGAAGAGGAGGGACTTCTTCCCAGTCTCTCCCCAGGGACTGAAATCGCCCATTCTAGGCTTAACTCCAAACGGAAGGGGAAGGCAGGGGGCGTGTGCTCGCCCCACTTATCCTGAGCCCTGGAAATGGGCGCGTTCGGCCCCTGGGGCACAGGTGCCCCCGCTCTAGGCACCTGAGTAGCCTGTTCCAGCCAGTGAAGGTAAATCAAGCTTCCCCCTTGTTCCTACCCCACCCTCACTCGCGGACCCCGAGGTCGGCGTGGCTAGGGCACGAGGCGGGTGGGGGGAGGCACGTAGCAGCACCCCGGGGGTCCTCGGGAAATCCGGCTCTCCTCCTCCCTCCCGGCCTGGGACCTCGGGGGGGAGGGCACCCGTATTTTAATGGCCCAGGATCCCAGCACCTTCCAGCAGTGTCTTGTCCCCATCACCAACAGTCAGGTACACTTGCTTCCCCCAGGGAGGCCGATACCTAACAGGGTCCCAGGAAAAAAAAAGGGGGGGGGAGATTCGCAGAAGCCCCAGATTGTCTGCCCCATGAGGTGGGGGAGGGGTTTTGGGTAAGGAAGAACGCCAGCCACACCCTGCTCTTAGACTACATTCTGGCCAGTCAGTGATGGGCAGGGGGGTGGGGGGAGGAGAGCCCCGCAGGAGCGGCCCAGCTTGAGGGTGGGCTCTACCTCCTCCTGCTCCAAGCCCTACGAGTTCAGGTGGGTTTAACTTGTGCTCCAAGCTAGACCCCAAAAAGGAGAGCTTGGGGATGGGAAGAACAATTATGGCGAGGAAGCCTATTCTATCGGGAGCGGGTTCAGATTTCACCTGGCCTTCAGGCGCGGACCACTCCTTTCTCAATACTGTACACAGGCCAGGGGGGAAAAGTTCCCGTAGAATACTGAGAATTTCCCACGGGGTTGGATGAATGCAAAATAAATTATATATCTCTCTATATACATATATATATACCTATGCATGTGTATTAAATGCATATGTATATACATATATAGGAAGTATGCACGTATGCGGGGGGGAGGGGAGAACGTGCCCCTCCCCCCAACCCCCGTACTTTTCCTACTCCCCCTCCCCCCGGGACCCTTCACGGGCTCTGGAAGACTTAAAAGCTTCCGGAGGGAGGACAGCGGGCCTTCCTCCAGAGCTGATTCTTGGCGCTCTGTGTGGAAGGGGAGCGAGGGTGGGGGGGGGCGGGGCGAGGGACCACGTGACTTTTCCCACGACTGACTGGCCGTCTTTCACAGTTAGGGGGCGAGCTGAGCTGACAGCGCATCCTTTGGCGTAGGAAGGGAGGGAACCCTCAGCAACAAACAAGGACCCAAAACAATCGGGGTGCCCCACGCCCGTGGAGCGCTTGGGGTGTGTGCCGCATTCTTGCTTTGTTGGTAAATACCATTAGACCACTTAAAAAATGTTTATAAAAAAAAAAACTACTCCCAAGGTCAGCTGAACTCCCTGGAAACCAGCCAGAGGAGGGAGTGATCGACGGCTGGCAACAGCTTAAAAAACCAAACCCGACCCCGGCAAACCTCAACGGGCGAAGGCGCAGGAGGGGCCGGAGGGGGCCCCGCTGGGGCCGTTACATGTGGTCGCTGACCAGGACCAGGGGGCTGACCAGGTGCTGGGGGGCCGGCGGGGCCTTGGACAGGCTGGCCTTCTGCCGCCGCTGGGCCAGCTTCGACTTGGACGGGGGCGACAGCTGCATGGAGCATGAGGTAGCTTTGATGACGATTGGTCGGTTTTCTTCCTCCTCGTCTTCTTCACGCTGGGCCAGCTGGCGGTTCACGGCGATGGCCTCGGCCGCAAAGGAGGTGAGTTCTTTGGCACTGCTGTTTCTAAGAGATGGAAGGAAGCGCGAGGGCCGTTAAAGGCGATTCCGGAAGCCGGAAGCCATCGGCTCCCACCACCAGCACTGTGGCATTTTGGGGGGGGGAAGGAGGGGGCGAGAAAGAAAGGATGCGGCTTCTGGGCATTTCCTCCAACCCAGAGAAGGATCAGAGAAATCCCAGAGGGCAAAGGATCCACACGGACAAAAATGTTTGCAGCAGCTCTTTGTGTGGCGGCAAAGAATCCATCGGGGTGCAGTGGATAGAGCGCCAGCCCTGAAGTTAGGAAGACCCGAGTTCAAATCTGGCCTCAGACACTTCACACTTACTAGCAGTGTGACCTTGGGCCTCAATAAAAATATTCACTTTTTTCCCTCATGGTTTTTCTTTTTTGTTCTGATTTTTCTCTCCCAACATGATTCATAATGTTAAAAAAAAACACTACTGTACCCCCAAAAGTCATTTTTACATGTAATTGGGGAAAATAATGTAGTTTTTTTTAAATCCCCAGATAATGTATCAAAAAAGGAGCCTAGGATCAGGGGTCCAAGATGTAAGGCCAGATGTAACAAGTTGGAAGCCACAATTCCATACGGCTGCACTCCAGACCAATATTTCAGGGAGCTAACCACCGGGTTAAACTGGCCAACAGCAATAATCAATGGCCGCCTCCCCTAGACCAGGCCTTCTTTAACTTTGTCTACTCGTGACCCCTTTTCACCTGAGACATTTTTACATGACTGGCTTATGTAGTTATATAGAATGGGTATAGAAATCAAACACTGATAATAAGTTATAATTTCATGACTCCCACATTCAAGTCCAAGACTCCCAGTGGGATCAAGACCCTCAGCTTAAGAGACACCTTGGAAGGCTCAAATCGAACCAGGACAAAGCCTTTTTCAGACCAGTGCTCCACACGCCAGCACCTTCTGTCCCCAAACTAAGAATGGCTTCCTTCCCTTGCCAGGCCTAGAACCACAAGCCTCTCTCTAGAGCAACACTGAAAAGTCAGGCAGTTGTCTCACCTCTGCAGGATGATTGGAGTGGGAAAGGTGTTATCTGGAGCACACTGCAAAGAGAACACAGATCTTTCATTAGTCCTGGGCCAGGCTGGGGGCCAGCTTAGGGTCTCGATAAGTCGTAGGACTGGAGGTGCTGCTTTAACTGCACCTGCACCCCCAAGAAGCAGAGCCAGTGGGGAAGCGGCTGTGACCGTTGCCCTCCTTGAATCTGTAATCCAAAGATCCAGCGGCCTTCAATATCAAGCTAGAAAAGGGGAATTTTCCTTAGGGGGTCACAGAGCCCCCATCGAGCCTCAGTGAGAGTAACAGCCAAAGTTTTGGCCGAGAACAAGTTCTAATCCCATTTAGTAGTTAGTAGATAAACGCCTTCCTTTTGCTCTCTCATTTCCCTCATCTGTAAAGTGGGGATAAGAGAAGTAAATAAAGGGATAGCTACAAAGCACTCTGGGAATCACAAAAGGTTATGACTTTTGCCCCCACCCCACCATGGCAATACTTCCTAACCTTTCTGGAACCAGGTATATTTTTGATTCATAGAATTTTAGACCCAGGAGGCATCTTAAAGGGATGTTCAATCTCCTCTTTAAAGAGGACAGATGAGAAAGAAAGCTCAGACATGGAGACTAAGCACCTTATCCAAGGACACAAGGAATAAATCACATCTGTCCCTAGACTTAAGTTAAAATCACAACTACAAGTTCAGGATTTATGTGACAGATGAAGACATTCAGCAACTTTTCTACCAGCTTGGATTGGACAAGATACCAGGGCAGGAACCAGAGGCAAGCTTCCGAAGGCATAACAAGGTCCCCAAAACCCTAAAATTGTAATAAGAATGTATAACAGGAATAACTTCCAAGGATTTGAGAAGCGCCCATTTACACACCCCAATGTCCATCTCAATGTGGGGTGGCCCTGCCCCCAAATTCGGGTGAGGGTGACCTGTAATCTATTTTTTAACATATACATTTCCCCCCCTTTTTTTTCTTTTTTCAAAGACCTCCTTTTGGAAAGGCAACCTCCATTTTGACCAATAAAGCCCATCTTTAGCACTTATTACACACTTTTGTGACTTGTGCCTATTTCCTTCTTTGTAAAATTACACTAGCTTGATGAAGAGTGGATACACTTGAATGCAAGAAGACCTAAATTTGAATGGTACCTCAGACACTCAGGTGTGTGACCTCTGGGACATTATTTAATCACCCTCATCCATCTACTCTTTCCTTCAACAAGAAGTTTTTAAAAATGGCATGCTAGCCATTCTAAGACCAGCCTGGCACTCCCTTGTCCACAGTCTGAGTGAGGTCACTAGCCGGGCCATCATCCCTTCTGCCTTTCCATTCCAAGATCCAGCCCAAGTCACCCGATCCCCTTAGTCAACTTTCACCAGGCCCTGGTCTCCCAGCCTCACCAACACCTCCAGGACTATCTATACCTCTCACTCATCCAGCCCTGAGCCAACACAACCAAAGATTATTGGTTCTTCTCCTGTGCACACATGCTATCTCTCCCAAACAGACCTTTATCGGCAGGGACTGAGCCTTCTCCTTCCTGGTGGCCCCTGGCACAGGGCTGACACACAGCAGGGGCTAAACATGTTTAGTGGAAGGGAGAACCATTGCTAAGTCAAGCCTGTGGACCTGTTGTTCAGAGGTGACCCAGGACAGCGGGCCTCTCGGGTGTCTGGGACCGGGAGATCTCCTCAAGCTCTCTGTCTCCTTCCATCTGGATAGCTCTCTCTACTTCTGAGAAGGCACTGGTAACTGTTAGAGAAGCTAACTACTCAGCAGGCTGAGTGGCCATATTTCATGTTTAAGAACATTATTCTGAGTAGGCTTTAGCAAGTAGACCTGCCAGAGGGGTCCAGGACACAATGAAGCTAAGATCCCTTAATCTTTAAAAGGTTAAAACGAGATGGGTGCCCTGTTTTTATTACAGGTCTGCTGCTCTCTTGTACAGTTGAGGACCAAACTAGCCTTTTGGGTGGCCCTTCTTTCAGCACTCACGGGTGGGTGATTATGGGAACAAAAGGCAAGGGGGGTGGGGAGGGGAGAGACCTGCCAAGCTTAATGATTTCCTAATAATTGCAGCTCTCCCAAAGTGGATGGGAGTCTTTGGGAAGCTTCCTCTCCTGAGAGGTCATCAGGCAAGGTCTGAGGATTATTCATTACAGAGGAAATTCTTGACCAGGTCAGGGCTGGACTAGATAGCTTGAGGTCCCTTCCCACTCAGATGCTTACTTCTGTAAAAAACCTTCCAGCCTCAGACACTTAATACTTCCTGGCTGTGTGACCCTGGGCAGGTCACTTAACCCCAATTGCCTCAGCAAACAAACAAAACAAAACAAACAAAAAAAACCTTCCAGGAAGGTTCCATGCTCCACCACATCCCAACTCCCATCTTCCTCTGTGACCCTTTGTGTGTGACTCTTAAAGCTCTAACTATGACACTCAATAATCTCTGCCCGGTACCATTGTTCCTCTGCCTCCAGTAGCCCCAACAGAAGCAAAATTCGAGTCCTCCAAGCGCTTCTTCTGTGCTTGGCCCCTGCTAAGTGTCAGCAAACAGAACAATAGACCCTGCTCTCAAAGAGCTCCTGATCTTACCGGGAGAGACAAAATGCAAACAACTAGGAACAAATCCCAGAACAACGGAGATGCTGTAGAGCCTCCCTTCCCCTTTCCCCCAAGCCCATCATTGTTTGCTGAATTAAACAAAGTGATCACCATCTATCTACTCCCTGACAAGCTCTGGCTTCAATGGGTCTCAGGCTCCTAATCTGTAAAATAAAAGGGATATGAGATAACCTTCAAAGGTTCCTTCTACTTTAGAGCTTAAGAGTTGGCACAGAAGTGTGGAAAAAGCATCAGCTGGCACATGTGGAAGTCTCGATCTGACTTCTCAACAACTTTATGACCACAGGATAAGAGTCTCATTTCCTCATCTGTAAAACGGGGACACTTTTACCCCCCAACTCAGAAGGCTATTGTAGCCCTTGACAAAAGTGAGGAGTTACTATTATCCATTACTACGTCATACTTGTTTATAGTTCCCAATTATATTTTCCCAAGTTTTATCATCAAGCACAACCTCTCAGGAGCTGCTTAAAAAAGTGAGGAGTTACTATTACCCATTTCTAAGTCCGACCAGCTTAAGGTTCTCAATTATTCTGATTTTCCCAAGTTTTAACATCAAGCACAACCTCTCAGGAGCCATTTCTTCATCTAGAAAGGTCTCTTCCTGTTCTAACATTGTGTAATTCTGTGATCTGTTTGGAATCCAAAGGCCATCGTGGGTAAAACCCAGGACTGGGAATCCCCGAAGCCTTTTCCTTGTCCTCTTTAGGTTTCAGGGTGCAGTCCTTCCTCCAGTTCAAACAGAGCACTAGCACTAAGGAGCAGACTCAGCCATTCCCCCCCAGGGACACTTACCCCCTGCACCCAGGGGTGCTGCAGGACCTGGGCTGCGCTCAGTCGCTTCTTGGCATCCCGGACCAGCAGCTTGGAGATGAGGTCTTTGGCTCCAAAGGAGATATGGGCCCAGTCCTTGTCAGGGAACTCGTACTTGCCTGCCTGGATGCTCTCAAAGAGCATGTTCTGGGGGGAGGAGGCCCAAGACAAAGTTGCTTGGGGAGTTAGCCAAGAGCTTTAAGAGCCCCGGGGGTCCCTGATCGCACTGCTGCTGCAGACATTGTCTCATGGGGGATAGATAGGGAGAGCCGGGGATGTTGAACTCGGGGCAGAGAAAGCTTGGGGGAAGCAGTGGGGGGCACAGCCCTCCCCCCTCGCCCCCGGGGGGGTGGGATGTGTCCAGTCGGTGAACAAGCCCAGGAGGAGTGTGACTGGCCAGCTCTGTCAGGTGGCTGAAGGAACAACAGATTTCTGCCTAGTCCCAAAGGACGAGATTTGGAAAAGGGGGGCTGGGAAAAGAAGCGCCACAACGAGCCGATTCCCTCCTCCCCATGTGCCCTGGGAGTTTCTTGATGGTTGCGGGTCCCAGCTAAGGCATGTCCCGGGGCCCTCACCTGGCAGGTGTGACAAGCTTCGCCCCGGTCCCAGCCGCAGTCACTGCCGCAATGGCCCACGAAGGGTGGGTAGCCGCTGAGCAGGATGTAGAGGATGACCCCGAGGCTCCACAGGTCGCACCGTTTGTCGTAGATGGTAGCCTCCTCATTGAAAGCTTCCACCACCTCGGGGGCCATGTATTCTGCAGAGCCACACTGGGGGGGCAGGAGGGAGGGTTACTGAAGGGGTCTGGGGGGAGCTGGCGACGATCGGGGTCAGTTCCCCACCCGGGAGGACTTGGGCAGAAGTGGGGTCTGCACCCTCCTGCAAGCACCGACTTTGGGGCCCCAAGACCCCCCTGTGTTGTAGAAGGGTCTGCATTCTGCTGGGGACAAAGGACTCCCGGACCAGGGCTTGGCATGGAGGGCATCCGGAGCCGTGGGGCAGTCAGGGAGGACTTCTCAGAGGAGACGGCAATTAAAAATGGCAAAGAGAAATCAAAAGGAAAGGGGAGGAGGAGGTTCTGAAAAGGCGCCAAGGCGGGCCAGACAGCAGGGACCCAGCGGTGCTAGAAGACAACCACCTGGACGGCTGATGTGGCTAACACCGGCCGGGCTGGGCCGGGCCAGGGGGGCCGGGCCCTGCTGTGGGCTTCCTCAGCTGGGAAGGCCTGGGAAAGCACTTCTCATCTAACCGCCTCAGTTTTATGACCCAATTAAGACAGCAGCAGCTGGCCCAGGCGCAGCGCTGTCTCTTTAGCCACGTCACCTTTTTTTTAAATTGATGATGACAACCCTAGGAGGGAGGTGCTATTCTTATCCCCATTTTACAGATGAGGAAACTAAGGCAGACGGAGCTTAAGTGGTTTGCTCAGGGTCACAGGCCTACTAAACTGGAATCGGGTCTCTCGGCTTCCTGAGTGCTTGCACACGACTCACTGAGAGGCCATAACCACTTCAAGCGCGCCTGGCTGATGCTTGCAGACCGCCTGATGCGTGTGAAAGCCCCAGTGTTCTTCCTGTCAAACAGGAGGTCCCTCCCAGCTCTCCACGCCGCGACCTCCCGTCCGGCAGAGCCACTTTCATCCGAGCCCCACCCTGGCCAGGCCGGCCGGTCTGCCCGGAGTCCGAGAGGCGGCTGTGGTGCCACAGGAGTGGCCGCAGTGCCGACTCCTCCCCTCAGATGAGAAGGGAAGCGGGCAATCCTCCGTGGGCCCCCAGCCAAGGGGGACCCTGCGTCGGGGGCCCGGAGGCGTGGGCTCCACGCTGGCGAGTCTGAAGCTCAGCTCCGGCCCTCGGGCCCACAGCAAGTACGGGCACCCCATGTGCCAGCCCCCGTCTCAGCTCTGGGGACGCTCCCCTTCCACGCTCCTCCAGACCGCTCCCAGAGGAGGGCTTGGATCACACCGCCAAGAGCGACACTGGAGACCGAGTCCTGCCCCAGCCTCCGGAGGAGGCCAGACCCAGCCTCTTTGCTTCTTCCCCTGGACCAGCCGAAGACTCAAAAGTCTTGTTCTGCACTTCCTTCTTCCTGGCCCTCACCATCCTCCCCTCCCCCTTCTTTACCAGCTAGGGCATCAGGAACCTGCAGGCTGGCACATGCCCTTGTCCTTGCCATGGGGCAAGAGAACTGGGGGAAGTGGGGGTGCAGTGGTCAGAGGGCCAGCCCTGGAGCCAGGAAGTCAAGTCCAGCCTGGGACACAGGTACTAGCTGGGTGACCCTGGACAGGTCACTCATCCCGGGAGTGTCCGGTCCTTCATGCCCTGTCCACAGGGACTCCCACAAAGAGCACTGGCTTGGGGGTGAGGAGATTAAGCTAGGTAGCGCCTGCCAAGTGCTTGGAGCACTAAGCCAGTGCCAGCTATTAGTGCCCCGGCTTCTCTGCCCAGGCCAGCATGGGGCTGGCTGTGTCACACAGCCTGCGGCCTGGAGGCCCTGTGCCCCCCCTCCAGGCCTCCGGGCCTCCCTCCTCCAGGATCGCCTCCAGCTGGACGCCTCTCTGGGGGCCTTCTGCCATTCCTGGCCTGTGGCTGCCACCTGGAGACAGCACAGAGGGGAAGGGCCCGGAGGGCCCTGAGAGCCAGCTGCCCCTTCCCCTTTTACAGATAGGTGGGCGGCTCGCAGCCCCTTTGGGCCGGGGGCAGAAAGGGTTAAGGCGCAGAGCCGGGCTCACCAGCCCCGGGACTTTCCAGCCTCCCCAGAGCCGAGGGGGAGGGGCAGAGGGAGGCCCTCGGCACCAGAGACAGGAAGCTTGGTGGGGAAGGGGGGGGCTGGGCCCCCTGCTCTGCAGGACAAAGCCTAACTGTGTGCCCAGAGGGGAAGGCTGGCTAGGATGCCAGGCTCAGCAGCGGGGGCGGGGGCTGCCCGAGCCCCAGCTGGGAGCCTCAGCTTCCCCACCCAGCAGGACGGCCTTGCATCAGCTCCTTCCCCGCCCAGACTGGGCTTCCAGCCAAGGGCCTGCCAGGGGAGGGGCCGCCTCTCCAGGGCTAGCTCCCCCAAAGATCCCAGGGTCAGGGGCCATGAGCAGGAGGCACCCCAACAAGTCCTTGGGGAAAGTGGGGGGCGCAGGCTGGCGAGGCGAGGTCACGGCAAAGGTTACTGGCTCTGGGGGAGGAGGAGGGAGAGCAGGGCCAAACCCCAAACCCGGATGGGCCCGAAGGGGCAGGGATGGCCCACTGGCGCTGCCCCTCAGTCCCGGCCGGCCCATCTCCAGCAGCCGGGTGCCCCGGAGCCCCTCCTCCCTCTGGGCCCAAGCCCAGCCTGACCCATTTCTGGGTGCCCTGAGCGTCGGGGCCCCACCCCACCGCCCAATCAGAGCCGCTGTTGCTAAGGCGAGCCCTAAGCTCTCTCCCTCCGACTCCTCCCATGCCGCCGGGCTCGGCTCCAGGCCGACCAGGAATGGGGGTGTTATGTAACTCTGGGGCCCACGGGGGCAGGGCGACTAAGGGCCCCAGAGACAAGAGGATGCTGGGGAAACCAGTCCTGCACCCCCGGGCCCAGGAGGGCCGGCAGGCTCCCCCAAACCTCAGGGGTCAGCCATCCCGGGCATAGTCGTCTGGGTTAGCGCCCGGCTCTGCAGAAGCCCTTGCGGCTGCCAGGGCAAAGGGGGAAACCGAGGCACAGCCGAGGGGGGCCCTTACTCCCCCCACACGAGCCAGCAGGCTGAGGCAGGGGCAGTGCCCTCTGACGAGGGGCAGCCCCAATGTCACAGGCCTGCAGAGCCCCGCACCAAGCGCCCGCACTGCCCCCCAGACTTACCGGCGTGAGCAGCTCTGGGGTGGAGATGGGAGAGCAGTCACCATTGAGCTTAATGCCACTGCCAAGGTCAAAGTCGCAGATCTTGACTGGAGAAACCTGCAGGAGCAGTGGGGAGCGGAAGGCAGGCAGGTGGGTGAAGTACAGGGGCCCAGTGCCCGGGGGAGGGCAGGCACCATCCCTCAAATCCCAGACTCGGAGATGGCAGCCCTGGCCGCTCCCCAGGGGCTCACTTCCCTCCTAAGTCCCTGCCTCTCCCCTGGGCAGTGAGAGGGGCAGCTGGGCACGGCCCCACAAACTCCCCCTTCCCAAGGCAGGGGCCACTGGAAACCCCCTGCTGCTGCTGCTGCTGCTGCTGCTGGCCCCGGGCGGCACAAGCACTTCCATACAGAACAGCCCTCCCCCCGGCCCTCCCCAGTGTTATAATGGAAAGAGCACGGAGTCCCTGCCCTCAAGCTCGAGCCTTCGCCTCCATGAAATGGGGGGGCCACACACGGTCCAGACACCCTCCCAGGGTCTGGGAACCCGTGTTTCTTAGTCTTTTTTAGAACGTGTTTTGGTTCTCTCCCAGACGCCTTTCAGTGCCACTTGTAATTCTCTGGCTCTCCACGTTAGGCATGAGGGAAAGGGGGTGTTCCAGGAGGGACCCATCCTGCGGGACTCTGAGTGCCCCACGGGGCCGTGCTCCCCTCCCCCCAGGCCCCTCCTCCCAGGAGCCTCTCCTCACCTGGTCAGGATTTTCACAGAGGATGTTTTCAGGTTTAAGATCCCTGTGTGCAATCCCTGGGGGGAAGCCAGATAGGAGAGGTAAGGTCAAGAGGGTGGGGGAGCCGTGGGGGGGGAGGGCAGGGCCAGGGTCCCCGAGGCGTTGGGGGGTCTCAGAGCTAGCTAGCTGGTGCAGGGAGGGGGGCCGGAGGGAGTCAGAGCCAGGCTTCTGGCCCAGTCCTCCACCTCTCTCCCCTGGGACCCCGACATTGCCCACCTTTATTGTGCAAGAAGTCAAGGGCGCTGGCAATGTCCTGGACCACCATGCTGGCCTCTAGCTCGTTGAAATGACGTCGCTGATGGATATGAGAGAGGATGGAGCCTGCCGGGGGAGGGGCAGAGGGGGAAAAGGCAGTCAGGGGGGGAGGGCCGGCCTCCTCCCCACCCCCCAGACCCCCGGAAAGGGGTGAGCCAGTGGGACCACCCAAAGGAGGCACATCACCCCAGAAGGCTCAGAGAACTGCTGTGCACCGGAGCCCCCCCGGCATCGAGGGTCTCAGATTTCAAGAACGCTCCCCTCGGACCCCGAGTTCAGTGCTCTTTCCACTACAACACACTGGGATGCTGCCCAGAAAGGGGCCGAGGCTGCCTCCTGCATCTGCCGGCAGGGGGACTTGCCACCTCTGTGGAGACCCTGCCTCTGCCCCCCAGCTTCCTGGCCCTCCTGCTTCCACCACAAAGGGAAAGCCCAAGCTCGGAGCAGAGACCTCTCAAGTTCACAGAGTCCTCCCCATTTCATCTGAACATCGGATCCCAACATGCACCAGCAAGAAGGGGCAAAGTGCTAAGTTTAGGCTGGACCTCAGCAAGAGCCTCCCCAGCCTGACAGCCGCCCTCCCCTCCCTGGGGGTCTCCGGGTAACACAGCATGTCCCCCGGGACATGCAAGGAAGGATTTTCAGGGAATCCGGGGCCTAGTGCTTTCAAGACTGAGCTGAAACCCCCTCCCCAGCCCCCCCCCCTCAGGAAACCGGGCCCCTCTCCCCAGCAGCTAAAGCCTTCTGTCCCAGGGAAATACAAGCCATCTGGTAACAGCCATTTACAAGTCACCTCCCCACTGGAACAGAAGCTCCCGGAGGCCCGGCCCACAGAAGACAATAAGTACGCATGGGCTTGGCTTGTCTAGATGCTGACTAAGGTCCTTCCAATCCAAGATCCTGCATCTCTGGATCCCCGACTCCCTCAGAAAAACAACCCTCAGCCACTTTTTTTTTTTTTTTTTTTTTTGGCTTTTTGCTGAGGCAGTTGGGATTAAGTGACTTGCCCAGGGTCACACAGCTAGGGAATGTTAAGTGTCTGAGGCCAGATTGGAACTCAGGTCCTCCTGACTTCAAGGCTGGTGCTCTATCCACTGCGCCACCTAGCTGCCCCTCAGCCACTCTTTAATGGGTCTGTCACACGGGTATTTCTAGCTCCCATTTCCAGCCTGACCCCTCTCTTACAAGAACTGACTGTGGCCCAGGAAAAACCCCTTTGCTCAATCTGACAAGTCCCCAAGCTATCCCAAAGGTGCTGCTACCTGAAACATTATGGGGCATTCCCTCATTCAGGAGCACCTTAGGCCTGGAGCATCAAACTCAAATAAGAATAGGGGCCACTCAGTATTAGAAGGATCCCTGTGCTCCACATGCTGTCTCCATGTTAAAATGTAACATCATCTCTGTTTTATTATATCCCTGTTTATTTTGTTAATTATTACCAAATAGCATTTTCTCTGGTGGGCCCAGTCTGGGAATCTTTGACCCTCTGGTCTCTCTACAACAGTTGTTCTCAATGTGGGAGAGGCTTTCAGAGGCTTCACCAAAACTAAAATGATTTTCCTAATAATACTAAGAATAACCCATGGAAACAAAAACCCTTGGAGGGAGGGGAGGAAAAGAAAAGGGAGGGGTCCTTGATAATCTTCAAGGGGTAAAGGGCTCCTAAGGCCAAAAAGCTTGAGAACCACCGTCCCGACTAATGAAATCCCAGGTCCGGTACCAATCTCTTAAAAAATCACTTCTTCTGAGTTATTTATGGGTCCATTCTCAGTATTTTGTGAAGGATGTCCTCTCAAGAGTCCTCTACTCTCTTTGAAGATTTCATGGACTTTAGCCATCTTTTTTTTTTAACCTAGGTCTTTCATGTCAGGAGTTAGGGGGTGGGGGAGAAAAGGAGGAGGAATGGGGTGCAAATACCCCACGGAGGCCAAAAGGAGCACTGGCAGCCTCAGAGAGAATCCCTCAATACTTACCACCCCGCATCTTCTCAAACACCAAGTAGAATCTCTCCTCTTCTTCAAAGAACTCTATCAGCTCAAGGACATTTCTGGGGAAAAAGGAAGGAGGTGGCAAGGGAAGGTGTTTTAGTCATCAATGCCCTCGTTCTACACTCCTTGCCCTTGAAGGAGGAGGGTCCCACCTTTGGGGGCAAGGTCCTCTATCTGGATCCCCAACTCCCTCAGAAAAACAACCCTCAGCCACTCTATCACACGGGCATTTCTCTGAACCCTGCCTGAACCAGCTCCCATGTGCAGCCTGACCCCTCTCTTACAAGAACTGACTGCCGGCCGCTTTAGGGGACCTAGACTCCCTGCACTGTGGCTGGGGTAGGGGAGGAAGAAGTGGGAGATGCTCCTGCCCATCAAAATGACCTCCATTAGACAATTTGTCCTTTGTCCCTAGGCAGCAGGGTCGGGGGACCTGGCGGCAGGGAAAGGTGGGAGCTGAGGCAGAAAGATGGGGCCGAGGGCACCTGGAGAAGGGAGGATTCATTACCGATGTCCCTGGCACTGGTACAGCATCTCCACCTCCCGAAACACCCGACTCCTTATGTGGCCCAGGCGCTTCTCGATGATCTGAAAAAGAGCCAGGCCGCTGGGGGTCACTAAGCTGGCCTCCGGCCCCAAGGACTCCAGGACAGAGGGACAGGAAGAGAGGGCACCGGGGGCTTCCCGGCAGAAGGTCCCCCAAGCATGAAATGCAAACGTTCTTCCTTCCTCAGTAGCTAAATGTTTAGAGTTCTCTATTAAAATGTAAATCTCCCAGGAAAGGGGACTGTCCCTTAGGATAAGTAGGGGCTCTGGACAAGAAGAGATACCTAGACTAGGGAGGAAGTGGACATGGGGGCACCAGGCTGTCCAGTTTTGCCCAGAGCTAATCCTGCTCCATACACTGGCCTCCCTCTTCCTTTGGAAACCAGGGGATAGAACCCGACATATTATTATTATTTAGATCGTTATTACTCCCGCTGGCCCACGGAAAGATAAAGAAACTCGAGTCATCACACATTTCACTATGGGACCCACACCAGGCTCCTGGATACAATGTGGGAGGCAGAAGTCTGGGAGCTGGCAGAATATAGCCGTGGCCCTAGAATCCAGAAGCCCATGCTAGCTGTGTGGTCCTGGCCAAGTTACTCACTATCTCAGCCTCGGTTTCTTCATCTGTAACTCTGGGACGATAATAACAATACTCACCTCCCAGGGCTGTTATGAGAACCTAATCTGTAAAGTGTTTAATCAGCTGTCTGGCACATAGTAGGTACTTTATTATATGATAATAATAATACACATAATAATATTACATGAAATATTATTATTAGGCTTCAATTCCAGCTCCGATACCAACTGTGTGACTCTGAGCAAGTTATTTAAGTGACCTGTAAGCAATGTTTTTTGCCTTTCCATCCCCAGTCTAGAACTGTGCTGGACCCAACAGCAAATACTTATTGAATTGAATTTCCCCTCCAAAGTTCATTTGCCCATCTGTAAAATGAGCCAATACAGGCTCCCTGTGAGCCAAGTGCTTCAGACAAATAACTGAGCATTTTATGGAACCTTTTTAAGGTTTATAAAGTACTTCCTTCAAAACAATGCAGGAATTAAAGCCCATTTCTGCAGTCCTTCCTGAGTCTAACTGCTATGGGGCCCACGAGGAAACCGAGGCCAGGGAAGAGTTAAGGAGCGTTCTAGCGGGCTCTCCGAAGTCAGAGTGGACACAGGCTCCTCTCGGGGCAGAAGCCATGCGTTCGAGCCCACTTTCTGCTGGCCCAAGGATCCCCGGGCTACGCCACGAGCCCAACAGCAGGACGGGTTTCCCCTCTGCCCTCCTCGAGGGTTAATCAGTCCCAGAACCTGGGCCGACCTCCCCCATCTCCAGAAGCCTAGAGCTAGACACCAGACCCCCCCCCCCTCTGCCTCCCAGAACAAAGTGCAAACCAGCAGCGGGGGGACGGAGCCGTTAGTCAGTGGCTGGGCTTGGGAGGCTCCAGCCCGGCTCCCTCGGGCCGTCCTCACCCTTGGCGTGGACACGTCCTACAGAGAAACACGCGCATGTTTTCCTGGGGGCCGAGGGGTTTCTAGCCAGCCTCCTGCTCTAATGGTGGGCCACTCATCAAAGGGCGGGAAAGCCTCTTACCCCCCCCCCGCTCCCCTCCTCCCTGAAAGAGCTCTGCACACCCTCCCCCCGCACCGGGTCATCCATCTTGAAGCAGATTGGGGGGGGGGGGTATTGGGAAGAAAGAGAAAGAAATCTAGCCGTGATGGGGACTTGGCAAAAGGAAGCATTGTTCCTTTCATAGCAGGGCCTGGCGGGGAGAGAGCTCCCTGGAGAGTGCTCCCCCCACAACTGCCATCCTCCAGCTGTCCTGTTCCTCCCCACCCCCAGAAGTCAGTCTCTCCAACCAATAGAGAGGAGGGGGGAGCAGCCCGGCCCCTACCCCTGGGCCAGCTCCCGCACAAGGAGAGCCCCTTAAAGGGCCCGGCCCCGGCTTCCTCATCCCTGCACGGATGCGGTCTCTGTGCGGCTCCCCCCTCCAGCCCACTGCTTGGGCACAGGTAGTCAGGAGCTAGAGACTCGGGGGAGGCGACTCTGGCTACAAAAGGGGGGCCAGCGGCTTCGCGCCCAAAAAGGAGGGGGGATTCTAGCATCTCCCCTCCAGGGAATAGAGCGGAGGACGCCCGGGAAGATGCACCAGTTGTACCCTCTCTTTATCATTCTGTGGGAGTGGGAGAAGGAGGGCAGAGAAACCCCTTCACTCATGAAAAGGGACAAGGGATGGCGGCTTCGGGCCCAAGCCTGGTAAAAAGGGACAGGAGGGAAGAACAAGGATGGCCAGACACCGGCCCCAAGTAAAGGGGACCGCTGCCTTCCAGCTAGTTCTGATTCTGCCCCGCACGGTGCCACGGCCGAGGGTGTTTGGGCTTGTTATAAAACACAGCTAGTCCAGGTAGAAATCACAAGGAAGCCTCGATGCTGGCTGAGTGGGGAGGACAGGGGCTGGCAGATTGTGAGGGGCCGAAGCCCTTTCCACCCCCGGGAGTCCTCCCCTCCCTACACAAGCCCAGTCAATCATCAAGCATTCATGTACCTTAGTACCACCTGGATGCTCCCCATCCCCACTCTGGAGAGGACAGGAGAGAGAGCCTTCAGGTGCTTCTGCAGAGGTCATTTGCAAAGCATCCAGACCTTAGGAGGTCAGAAGACTCCCCAGAGGTTCTCCCTTAGAGTCCTCCCTTGGCATTCACAACCCACCCAATGTGAGAGTTTATCCAGCCAATTACTGTGCAAAGAGGCTCAAAATAAGTTCCCTATCACCTTAGGAGTTGGGGTAGATCTGGTACAGAGTTGGGGATTAGCCACGTTGGCAAACCTTGTTTCATGGCCTCTGAGCACTCTCTTCCTCAGTTTACCTACTCTGCTACGTCACTGCCCAAATGAGATTCAAAGTAGTTAATTGACAGTGACTTGGCAGTTCTAGTAAGAGTGTTTGTTCATTTCCAGCATTCCCAGAAAACCTATTTCTTCAGACCCCGAAGGAAAAGAATATTCCCCAAATTTGAATGGAGGACCTGCCCTTCAATATCCCCACTTTCAGTTACTACAGAGAGATAAAGAGCATTCAGGTCTAAAGTTTAGGTTCAGTGAGTAACTGCTGCTCACGCAGTCTGTGACATTTGGCCAAGCCCCATACTCTCTCTGGACCTTAGTTTCCTCATCTGTATTCCCTAAGGAGGCCTGTATGTCCTAATTTGACTCTTAAGAAATGCCTCTTCCCCTTTTCTAGGATCCACAGATACTAGATTTGTTAAAAACTGTTATCAAATAATAATAACGGCTAACATTATAAAGTGCTTACTTTGTGCCCCAGGGACCATGCTAAAGTGCTTTAAAGCTTTAAATGAGCTTTAAAGCTCCTTTGGTCTTCACAACAAACTTAGGAGGTGGGGCTATTATTATCCCCATTTTAGCTGAGGAAACTGAGGCTAAAAGTGATTTTGTGACTTGATCAGGGTCACACAGCTATCAAGTGAGGCAGAATTTGAAGTCAGATCTTCCTGAGTCCAGGCCCAGTATTCTACCACTGCACCACCTAGCTGCCCCTTATGGTCAGTGGATGGGGGGGCCCATCAGGCTCTTTGCCACTGTAGACTCTGGGTTCCCTACTCCAGCCAGAGGCCTCCCAGTCATGAGATTGTTCATGAGATACAGGATGGAAGAAAGGAAATGTACAAAGAAAAAAAAGGGAGAGAGAGAAGGTATAAAAAGACAAAAAAGAGATAGGGGAGACACACAGAGAGAGACATGAAGAGACGGGGGGAGAAAAAGAACACAGAGAAACAGAGAGAGACATAAAGAAGAGAGATAGGGAGACAGAGAGGAGGAGAGAAAAAAAGAACAGAGAGAAGACAATGAAAAGGTGAGAGAAAAAGAACAGAAATTCAGAGATAGGAGAGAAAGAGAAAGAAAAAGAGGAAATGAGGAGGAGAGAGAGAGAAAAAGAGAATGCACACACACAGAGAGAAAAAGATAGAGAAACAGAACAAATAGACAGAAAGGAGAGAGAGAAAAAGAGGCACAGAGCAGGGAGAGAGAAAAAGATCAGAGAGAGAAGAGAGAGAAA
>JAJPUD010020897.1:0-23910 GCA_023553655.1 Myrmecobius fasciatus | reverse complement strand
TTCTATGGATTGTTCCATTGCACTCCATAGATTTTCATATTACCTTAACACAGATAGTTACATTGTATTCTATGGAGTGACAGTGTATTCTATGGATTATTCCAGTGCACTCCATGGATTGCCATATTGCCTTACATGGATAGTTATGTTATATTCTCTGGATTGTTCCATTGCACTCCATAGATTGTCATATTACCTTACACAGATAGTTACATTGTATTCTATGTGTTGTTATATTGTTACATTGCATTCCACAGATTGTTAGGTTGTATTCTATGGGTTATTATATTGCATTCTTTGGATTGTTATATTCTTCTGACCCTCTTCCTCCCTTTCTCCCTCTCTCTCTTTACCTTCCTGCAGACAACTCATGGTCTTGGCTCCCCAAATTCTGTAGTCTGAAGGACTTCCGGAAACGACCCCACCGGCCGTATGAGGAGCCCACAGGAAACATGGTGCACATCAAACAGAAGCTTTACCACAATGGCCACCCCAGCCCCCGGCACCTCTGAGCCCCTGCCCCTGGCTTGGCTAAGCCCACAGAGGGACTTGGGACACATGGACAGACCATTGGACCACAGGGTGGACACTGCCCGGTGTCTATGGCTATATCCCTTGGGGGCTTGGGGCCATGCCCTATGGACCTACAGCTGGCAGGGCCCACCTTATGTGGACCAGGAGCCAGCCTGGCCCTGACCCTGGCCTGCTTGGGCCCTAGCACTGGACCTCTGTACATATGTAAGAAGGATCTTTGCTTATAAACCCTTCCCCCACCCTCAGGAGGTTACACAGCCCAATCCCAGGGCAGCCCTACCTCCTGCCCTCAGACCCTGGACAGCGCCTTTCTGGGGCCCCAGCCCTCTCCTGGCCCCTGGACCCAGGATGTCTGCTGCCTGGGTGGTCATCCTGCACTTGGGTGGGGCTCCCAGAAGAAGGTGCTGTGTCTTTTCTCTCTCTCTCTCTCTCTTTTTTTTTAGGGGCATAGGGTTTGGGGTGGGAGGGGATGGGATGGAGTCCCCCTAAGGCCTGTGCTGAACTGGGATCATCTGACTGTAGCTCAAGGGAAAGAAAGAAAGGCAAGGGAAGAAGAAAATTGGGAAGGGGGGATGGCTCAGCAGAGATAGGGTAAAACATGGAGAGGGAGTCCCTCCCTTGCATCCCTGGCTGTTTTATTAGGTTGTGCCTCAGTTTCCCAAGCTAGAATTAGGAGAGGAACGCCACACTTGAAAATCCCTGAATATTGGAGTGCTGGAGATGGCAGGGGTAACAAAGTTGCAGCATCAAGTAGGGTGACCCCCTTCCTTTAAGTGCTATAAGCTCTCAGCAGGAAGGTGCTATAGCCAGAGAATAGGAGGCAGTTGGGTGACTTGGGAGCCCTGGTATGGAGGGGAGTGTGTGTGTGTGTGTGTGTGTGTCTAGAATGTGTGTGGGTGATCCATGGTGTGTAGGTTTTTCAAAATTGACTCTGGGGTGCTGGCAAGTGAGGGAGGAGGGGAGCTGAGTTTTAGGAGACTGGTTTTAGGAGAGAAAACCTAGCTGTTTCTGGTCAGTCTCCATCCTCATCCCCTGACCCTCCATTCAGCATTTCAGGGCTGCGGGGATTGCCCACTAGGTGTGGCCAGCCCCTCGCTCACTCCATCCATTGGTTTAATTGTGTCTGGCCGTCTCCTCTGTCTGGAATCATGTTATTATTTTTGTAATGGCCAGTGTCTGCGTGTTTCCTGTCCACATTTGTGTTCATTTGTCAGGCTGTCTGGGGAGCTGATTCCCAGGGGAAGGCGTCAGGACCGCAGAGAGGAACAAGACTCTGGGGTGCAGGAGGATGAGGGAGGTGAGGGATGGGGGTATTCAGAGGAGTCAGAGGTGGGGCCAGCTCCATTTCTCTGTCCCGCAAGCTCTGGGACCCACTGTTGGACAAGGGGTCAGTTGGTACATCCCCAAGGGCAGGGGCCCAGTAGGTGAGGGTCATGGTCCTGAGGCAAAGGAGAGAGTGATGGGGGCAGGGAAGGTAGGTTTCCCAGGGATCCATGAGAGGAAACTGAGGGTGAAAGCCTGTTGCCACTCTGTGCACATGTGATCACATGGATGAAGCACATGTTGGTGGCCCCATGGGGTCTGCATGGAACGTGCACAGGGGAGGGAGAGGCCGGAGCCTGGGCTTCTCGCCGTCAGCACGCCGAGCTTCTTCGGGGTGTCCCAGTAGCGTGACTCTGGTCCCGTGAAGGGGCGACCCCGTTTGCTCTCAGAGGATCCTGTGGTCTCAAGGCAGAGGCCCAGAGCAGATCTGCCTCAGGCCCCCAAGGCCTTTCACTGTGATCACCTCCACCAGCCTGCCCATCACCACTTCATCCCTCCCTCTCCCTGGCCCTGGTTGCCTCAGTCAGTAAAAATGTTTGGGGCACGTCCCGAGTCCGCCTCTTCTTTTGCTTCCTGCAGACCCAGGACTGGGGCTGGGGGAGTCTTACCTGACAGGATTCAGCATTTTTAGTAACGGGACGTTGATCTGGTGTGTTGGAAAAGGTCTTGTCCAGAAAGAACACCAGGCCGGGAAGATGAGATCAAATAGGGCTCAATGAAGGCCAGGATGGGCAGGAAGTGGACAGGGAGACAGGGCTGGGCAGTTTGAAGTGGGGGAGGGATCCATGTGTCCACAGAATGTTGCAGTGGCCCCCTGCTGCACCAATCGTGGGGCTTGCCATTACCTTATAAGATTAATCCCTACATTACAGATGAGGAAACTGAGGCAAACACAAGTGTTTAGCCAAGTTAGCCAGATTCAGGGGGCTGGATTTGAACTTGAGCTGCCCTGATAGGCCTGCACTGCCTGGCTGAAGCAGACAGTCCAGAACCCACATCCTGTGCCGATTGGGTCCCATCCAGAGTCCTGAGTGCGTTTTAGGAAAGCCTTGGGAAGCCAAAAGGTATCCAGAGGGGTGCTACCTGGTTAGGGAAGGGCCTCAGGATTAGTAAATGTGAAGAACTGGAGTGTTTCTTTCCCTTGGAGAAGACTGGGGAGCAGTAGATCAGACCTGCTTTGCCTAGGAATCTGCAGAGGCAGACAAGGTTACTCTAAGGAGAAATGGGGAGGGCTGGCCCAAAGGTGAATGGACGGCCTTGGGGGGTAGTGAGTTCCCCACTCTCTGGAAGGTGGCAAGAAGAGGATGGATGACCGGGTGCTTTGGGCTGTTGTTAGGACTCTTCTGAAGAACAGGCTGGACTAGCTGGAGGGGATCCTGCTTTTCCACCCACCCAAGGCTGGCCATCGGCCTCTTGCCTGGACTCAGGGTTGCCCGTTAGCTGGGAGACCTTGGACTTCTTGATGACTGAGCACCTTCCCCTATGGAGGAAGATTAGCCTGCCAAACATGGCCCCAAAAGCCCCTGTGGGGTGGCCCTGTGCTAGGGACAAGCGGCAGCTAAGACCCAGTGCCATATCTGGTCCTTAGCCCCTCCAGGTATGATCCTGTGCTTGGGGCAGATCTGAGGCCCTGCTTGGGCCCAACAGTAAGTGATGGGTGGGCACTGCCAGCTTTTGCCAGTGACCTGCCTCGGTTTATTAACCACATCTGGACACAAAGGAGGGAAGGTTTCTAGGTAGGATGAGGTTTCCCCTGCTGTTCCTTGAGCAGCACGCTGCCCGTCCTATGAGCTTTTTAGAGACATCAGTTGGGGGTATCGGTCACCTGAGACACTGGGCACTGAGGGCCCAAGAGACCTAGATCACCGTCCCAAGAGGGTCCAGGCCCAGAAATCTATTCTGTTGATTTTCAGGCACCCTTGGAAGAAGCCATTCAGAGGAGGTCATAGTGGAGGGGCATTTGCTTTCATTTGAACTGAGGGTAGTTAATGGGCACTGCCCTCATACCAGGGCAGGGCAATGAGAAAAGAGAAATCCTTGGGGGAAAGGGCCCGGCCCATGGCTGCCCAAAGCCCCTTCCTTTCCCTGCAGGATGTCTGGCTGTGGGGCCCAGCTAGGGCTGATCACACAAATCAGAACTTAAAAGAATGAACCTCACAGCAACCCCAGAAGCCCCCCGGGGCTGGGGGGATGTCACTTATCTGGCCCAGTGTGTCTGGTCCAGGTTCAGAGGAGTCAGTGGCTGAGATGGCTACTTTCCATTCACTGCCTTCCCAAGATAAACCCACCCTCAGGAGCCCCAGACAGAGTGGACAGCTAGCACAGGAGACTTGGGGACACATGCAGGGGCCCCTCCATTTTCAAGCACTGAAGACACTTTGAGGACCAGGCTAGATTGTGGAGCACTTAGCTGGGGGGGGAGGGGGGAGGAGAAAGCTGCAGGGACAGAAGTGGGGGCTGTAGGCAGGGGAGGGGAGCTGGGCAGCGGGGGTGCCGGGCTCTCAGGGCCTTTCTGAGGGGCTGTGGGGCAGCGCCGGGGTGAGCGGTTCTAGCTCTAATGGCCTCCTCTTCAGCGACCTTCAGGCGGGTGCCTGTTTCTGGAGGCCCAAAGGGGCAGTTACAGGCCCAGGATTTCCCATGGCACCTCATATAACCTCAAGTGATTAGGATGAAGGGAAGAGAAGCAGACGGAGGCAGGAGAGCTGAGATCTAATCTTTTTAATGTGCTGGCGACTGTCCGTGGGCCCTCACAGGCACCATGTCGCCCATACAAGGAGAAGGCTGTGCCATCTGGATGTCCTTCCTTCTCCCCCCAGCTGGGCACATGGTGGCAGAGGGGCAGCCTTGGCTAGATTTGGGGAAGGAAACTGCCTGAGCTGAGGCCCGAGCTCTTTTCCTTGGTGGAAGGCCTGCGGGCAAGGCGGGCACGTGTGGCCGGCTCCAGCTCGGGTCTCTCAGGCTGCTAAATTTCAGCCTTGGCACTTGAGGGAAAAACCCCAGCACAGAAATGAGCAGAGTTGGCCCAGGTAGACCCTTTAATGTGGCTCCTGCCATGACACTCCTCAAGGGGCTCTCAGGGACTATTTAAAAAACCTCCCAGGGAAGGGGGGAAGGGGCACAGGCTCGGCCCAGGCCTGGCCCAGCGTGATTCGTCGGCCCATGTCCCAGGGGCTCCAGCCCTACACCAGGCTCCCCTGGAAGAAAGGGAGGGGCTGACTCTTGCTGCCCTCCACGCCCTCTGTTTTTAGCCACTCCATCTTCTGCTGGTGCTGCTGGATGGCATCCTTCACGCGGGCATCGATCATGGCCTCTGTGAGCACACCGTCCTCTGAGGCGTAAGCCAAGGCCTGGGGGGTAGAGAAAGATGGGGGGCAGCGTGAGAAGTGCCCCGGCTGCCTCAGGCCAAGCGGCTCCCAGCAGGGGTCAGATGCCCCCCCAGAGAGTCTCCAACTGCCCTACCCGGCTCCAAACTCTCAGACAGCTTGGGGCAAAGCCAGGCCTCGGCCCAGGACCAGCCCATCCAGCCCCAGCCCCAGGGGCTCCCAGCAGGGGTCAGATGCCACCCAGAGGGTCTGCAGCCACCCCAAAACTGAGGGACTGAGGTGGGGGGGGCTTCTCCATTCCACCTGAAGGGATGTCCCCTTATTTAGAGCTCCTGTGCCCCCCCAACACCTCACACTTATTAGATCTGACAAAGCACACTTCTGCGTGAGGACAACGGGCAAGGTTTCCAAGGCTGCCAGGAGTGAAGCAGCAGAGATTGGCATGGAATGCCCTGAGGGAGGCAATGAGGAAGCAGCCCCCCCCAGGAGTTGGGGTCTCCTAAGCTTAGGGAGGCCGCGGCCCTTGGGGTTCTTTCTGGCTGGGTGATACCAGCTGGCAGCTCTCAGGCCCGGATGTGCAGCGGCCCAGTGCCCGAGCCAGCCCCACACCGGAGCCAACGTCTCCTCTGGCTCCTGGGCCACAAGCTTGTCCTCCAAAAGCAGGGGAACGGGGAGAGCCCTGGCCGCGGGCAGCTGCAGCCTTGAGCCAGCAACGGCTAATGAGCTCCATCAGCCCCACGGGGGTGGGGAGGGGTGCTGCACCTCATGAATATTCAGAGACCCTCATCCCGGGTCCCCCCAGCCCCCATTCTGCAGAGCAGGCCAGAGTCCGGTCCCGCATCCCCCAGCTCTCAGGCGAGAGGTGCCCCACCTTGGCTCCCGATCCCAGCTGCCCGATGAGGTCCAAAGCAGGCGGTCGCTCCTAGGGGTCACTGGGCAGCCTCCTCCCAAAGGTGGGCAAGGGAGGCAGCTTCCCCAGGGCCCAGGCCTCTCGCAGGCCGCGAGACCCGTCCGGCATTGGTCCCCTCCCTGGGCCCGCAATGCCCACAAATTCAATTGTGGAAGTCCCAGCAATTCTGTGCCGTTCACGCGCTGCTGATTTTCTCAATGACCTTCTAAAAATAGAAAGCTCAGGGCCTGAGCTGTCAAGAAAGCAAATGGGGAAGGCGGGTGGCCCCTGCTGGGAGCGGCTCACGCCACTCGGAGGCTGAAGCCTGCCCCTCCATGCGCAGATTTCTAACCAATCTCTCACCTGCCTCGCAGCGCAAGGTGCTGCCAAACGGAAGAAATCCTAATTGGGCTCCGGGCAATTTGGAAGCAAATTAATTTCGATTTTGAGGGAGGGCAGGCCCAGGGCTTGTGGGGAGAAGGGAGCCAGAGGTTGCCCAACTGTGATCAGTGGGGCAGGCCGGGCCCAAATCAGGGGTCCCCAAGCCGTGAAGGGGCCTGCTTGTGACCTCTGGTGCATCCGGCGCCCAGGGTCGGCAGCGTATCCCAGAAGCCTCGGCCTCACCACCAGGACCCCCACGACTACAGCATGCCAGATCCCTTCTCTATTTGTGTCCACAACACTTTCTGAATAAGGAGGCTTTTTTTTTTTCTTTTTTTCTTTTTAAAAAAAAACTAGCAACTGGGGTCTAAGAAAACCAATTCGGGCCTAATTCTGCCAGTCTATGAGTCAGGAAGAGAAGTAGATTCTGATGGAAATCCTGCTCCAGAAGAGCCTGCTTTCATCCGACTGAACCGAAAGCCTTGCACTGGGGACTTCTGAGGTCCTACCCAGGTCCCCAAAATGGGGGGTGAGGACGAGGCAGAACAACAGCCCCCTCGAGGCTGGACGGCAGGGTCTCTGCCACCAGCTGCATCGAGGTCTCTGCTATGGAGTCCTCTCAGCTTTTCATGGCCCAACACTGGTTATGGGGGGAAGGATGGAAGAGTACCAAGCCAGAAGAGGCTCCTCTGTCTTTTCCTTTCCGGGGTTCAGAATAACAAAGTGGGCTGGATTTGGTGCCCAAAAGCTCCAAGCTCAAATCCTGTTAATGTCTAGGCTACTGTGGACAAGTCACTTCCCCTGCTGGCTGGTTTCTTCATTGGTAAAATGGAGATGATAGCAATGCAGACGGCACAGGGTTATTATGGGCCAAACGGGCCAGAGAACCCAATGTGCCCGGCAAACCTCAAGGCAGCTCCATGTTGGCCACTGTTCTGCCTATGGCAGTCTCGGAAAGCGCTCGGAAGCTCAGACCCATCTTGGGAACCTCTATTCACAGGTGAGGAAGCTGAGGCACAGGGGAAGGGTCTTCCCAAGGTCACTGGGAGATCAAGGCTTGACTATAGTCACAGCAACAGCCTCAAGGGCACAGGCTGGGCAGCACTGCCCAGAAGGGGAAGGAGGCGCCCTTTCCTCCCTCTTCCCTGCACTGTCCCCCCTCCGCCCCCCCCCCCCAGGTCACTGTTCCTACAGACACATGTTGCTGCCCCCAACAATGTAGAAAGTAAAGTCTCACGCAGCCGCCTGATGCAGACAATTTACGTGGAGAAAAAGTGGAACCTCTTTTGATGAGGAACAAGCTGATGCCAGGCCTGGTCCTCAGGCTGGGGCAGACTGATACCCAAAAGTGGGAGCAGTTCCAGCAGAGAAAAGATCAGACCCCAAAATGTTGGAAGTCAGAAAGCCAGGGAGTTGTCCCCAAAGACCTCTCAAGGTCCACCCAGAAGGCACCTGTTGGCGCTGCACTCTGGATCACTGAGGGAAGGGGCCCAATTCTGCCCTGCAGGTGACGTGCCCTGTCTGGACAGTGTGGACGCTTAGGGAGCTTCCCCCCCCCCATGCCCACCTGTCTTTCCACATAACCCTGTGCACCCTGGGAAGCCAAGCACAGCCTGCCGATGCTGCCTCCCAAGCTTCAAAGAAAGGCCTCTGGTGACCGTCCCCGAGTTCTCAGGACCCCTCAGATGGTAGGACTTGCCTCCTAACAGGGCTTCCAGCAGCCCTGGCTTTTCCACAAGGTGGAGTCATATGGAGCTGCAGTCCATTGTAACCCCCAGATCTTTTCTGGATGACCACTATTTTGCCACACTCCCCCCACTTTGGGCTTGGCAAGCAGCTTATTTTGAATAAAGTTTTGTGTGTATCCCTACCAAATTTCATCTCATTGGACCACATTTTTGTTCTAGCCTGTGGGGGCTTTCTGGGCCCCATTCCCCACTGAGTGTGATCTGAGTTACAGAGCGCACTCTAGAGAAACATCTCTGGGACTTCCTTCCCGGTGGGCACTCACTGAGCCAGCACATCCAACCAGTTCTGAATACACCCAGGAGTCTCCATTTTCAGTGTTCTGCTTGGTTTTGACTCCACAGGACGGCACATCTCTGTGATGTCTTTTTCTTTTTCATATTCCCAGCACTAACCAGTGTTTAGTACACAGTAGGCACTTAATAAGCACCACAACTGAGCCCATGCTCTCCATACTTGTTATAAGAACACACGAGACAACTACAAATGCTTCGCTCAACTCTGGGTCAATGATACCCACAGCCTGTCCCGGGGTCAGAGCCACGACAATGCTGCAAGGTCCCACCTGCCGGGCCTCTTGCTCCCCAGGAGTGTGGTCCATCTGGGCACCATGGGCAGCTCTCTGACAATCTCCCTCCCTACCCCCACACTGGCCATTCTGGTCCATGTCCTTTCTTGGTCAAAACTCACTCTCCTTGTCAGAGAAAAGAGAAGCAAAATAAGGATTAAGTGAATGGCTCTGCCTTCTCTCTGGTAGCTGCTATTGTCCCAGCTTGAAAACCTTTGAAAATCCACTCTCCCTCATTCCTGATGCACCTTACACCTCACCTTACCTTCCACTGCCTTCTGACAAACACTAAAAACAAAGTGGTCCCTCCCCTCCCAAGTTTCCCATCATTCTCCTTTCCCTGGCAAAGGTCAGAATCAGATCAAGAAGAGCAGTTGCCTGATTTATCAGCTGTGTGGCTTCTGGGGGAGAGAGAGTTCCAGTAGAGAGATGAAGTCCTCATCACTCTCTCTCATACGTCCGTGCCCAATTCTGACCTGAAGTCAATGGCGTCTTCCCTCTGCTGAGGGGGTCTGTAGTAGCCACTGATCACACACATACACACCTGTATTGGGAGCCCCAGGTCTTCATCTAAATATTTTCTTACATGTTTCCCTGAGTCTCTCTTCTCAGGGTCCAAAGCCACTCTGTTGCCCTAGCTTTCCTCTTCCCACCTCCCCAAACCCTTCTCTTCAGTAGCCACAGTCTCATCCAATCATGGCTCACTGGCACATATAAGGTCAAATTTGCCTCCTTGAATTAAGCATTTTAATTCACCTTAGTTTTTTTTTTTTTAAATCATATAAGATGAGCCAAACTGGAGGCCAGTGGGCAAAACTCCAGGATGCAGGAAACCAAGTGAAAATGTGATCAGGAAATGTTAGCAACATAAACAAAAATGTAATACCACACAGACAATATTAATTTGTGGTATTTTAAGTCAATTTGTGGCTGACAGGGATACACTTTTGATTTGACTTTGACACCCTATCTAGACATCTAAGGCCATGGGTTTTCTTCTTGGCCTCTTTCTTCAGTTCTCTTTCTCTCTCTCTCTCTCTCTCTCTCTGTCTCTCAAGAATTTTCATTTTTCTTTGCTTTTATTTGCCTTCCTACATTGCAGCTGCATTGCCCCCTCCCACTCCCCCAATCTCACCTCTTCTTTTTTCAGCTTAAAACCCCTTGGATTTTTACAGGATCAACTAAAAATAACTAAAAACCTAGTTAAAATAATTAGCAACTTTAGCAAAGATACAGGATATAAAATAAGTCCCCAGAAATCATTAGCATTTCTATACACTAGCAACAAAGCCCAGCAAGAGACAGAAAGAGAAATTCCATTTAAAATAACTGCAGACAATAATATAAAATATTTGGGAATCTACCTGCCAAGACAAATCCAGGAACTATATATAAACACAATTACAAGATACTTTTCATACAAATAAAGTCAGATCTAAACAACTAGAAAAATACTGATTACTCATGGTCAGACCAATATAACAAGAAATAACAATTCAACCTAAATCAATTAGCTAATTAATTTCCCTACCAATCGAAATAGCCAAAAATTATTTTATAGAGAGAGAATAAATAAAATTCATCTCAAAGAACAAATGGTTTAGAATATCAAGGGAATCAATGGAAAAAAAAAAAGTGAAGGAAGGTAGTTTAGCCATATCAGATCTCAACCTGTATTACAAAAAAGCAATCATCAAGACAATTTGGTACTGGCTAAGAAATAAGAAGAGTGGATTGAGGGAAAAGATTATGAACACAATACACATAGCAATAAATGACAACAGTAATCTGGCATTGATAAATGCAAAGATCCAAGCTTTTGAGACAAGAATTCACCGTCTGGCAAAAGACACTGGGAAAACTGGAAAGCAATTTGGCAGAAACTAGCTATATAGACTTAATATTCCATACCATATACAAAGGTTAGGTCAAAATAGGTACATGATTTAGACATAAAAGATGATACACGCAAATTAGGGAAGCATGAAATAGTTAGGATTGTGATGACATTGTATTGTGCCATAAGAAATGATGAGTAGGATGTTTTCAGAAAAACCTAGAGTTACATGAACTTAAGCAGAGTGAACTAGGTAGAATCTGGAGAACATTGTACATAGTAATAGTAATACTGTTTAATGTTCAACTGTGAATGATTTTGTTATTCTCAGCAAGATCCAAGTCAGCTTTGAAGGATTCATGATACAGATCAAAGCATACTTATTTTACTTTGGTTTTTTTGTCTGTTTTCTTTGACAACATGACTAATATGGAAATGTTTTGCATGTCTGCACCTGTATAATGCATATCATACTGTTTACCTTCCCAAAGATGGAGGATGATACGGAGAGAGATTTGGATCTCAAAATGTTAAAAAAACAAATGTTAATTTTTTTCTCATGTAATTGGAAAAAAAGAGCTAACTCGTGGATTTGATTCAAAAGACTCCAGACAACTTTTTTTGTATCACATCTTGTTGGGTGCACCCCATCTCTGGTAAGGAGAATGTTATTCCTATATTTGAAGTCTTGGTCCGAATCCTATTCTCAGAAACCATCTTCTTCACCAGTTGGTTGCTTTGCCAATCTGCTTCTCTCCTGAAGCTCATGTCTTCCATTGGCAAACGAGATGGAAATATTACCTGTGCCCTGGAGGTCTTCTGTTGTTTGCCCAAGACTTCATTATCTTTAGCAATATTTTCTAGCTTCCCTCTGGCAGTACCCCTTGTGAATATGTGAATCACCAGATCTGATCACTAAGAGAGAACTGCTACTGTAGGAAGGCTTCTTGGAAGGTTCACGTACTGACAGCAAACACCTTCCAAATGGAAATCATGTAACTGGGGGAGGACACTCGTGTTCAAGCCTGCCCCAAAATGACAAGAAGCTTTCCGTGGTAAGAAAGCACAGGGCTGGCTCGAGGGACACAATAGATCATAGGTGCTCTTTGCAGAGTCAGAAGACCCTTGTCCCCGAGGATGCCGAGTCTGCAGCTTGCATGTGAAATCAGGATAGAAACCACAAAACTAGGGAGGAGAGTGACACCTTTATGGGAAAGCAAATCTCAAACCCAAAGAGCAGATCTTGCTCCAGAGGCTTTTCCTCGGAAGAAGCTGAGCATAATTGGTCACCAGACAGGTTTTACATTATGACTAAGTTTGTCAGGAGCATCACTTAGGTCTGTGCTGGACGTACCATTTCCCTCTCCGTGGCAACACACTAAGCTAAATCTTCGATGGAGACAGCAGAACATTATTCTAAATATATCTGCCAGAACATAAATAATTCTCTCTCCTCCCACCTTCTCTGCCACTCCTGCTGTACCCACAGCCGGGCCCTGCTTTTTTGGGAAGCAGAGACATATGCAAGGAGCTAGTTCCAGAAGCGTCAGGCCTGGCTCTAGATGTAAATACAGCCCCCTTAGAAGACCAGCACACCTGTCCCTCAGGTGTTAAAATAACCCAATAACTGGCATCTCCTAGAATCAGAGGTTTGAAACAACCCAGTTCATGCCAATAAGAGACCCTTAACACTGGGCAAGCCTACACCCACAGCCACCTCAGTGCCATGTGCTTGGGGCTAATAAGGGAGGGTGCTGAAGCTAGAGAGTGACTATTTAGGAAGAGACCCCACCAAAATCTCATCTTCCACACACAAAAGATGCTAAGCCGCCTTTCCCCCAGCTACTGCCCAAAGGGCACACACAGGCTGTGTGAGAAGCCATCGCTATGGTGAGCAATCCCCATTCCCTTATTTGAGATGGAACCCAGGCAATGGCTTTCCAGCTAGCTGTAGTAAGGATGGGCCAAAGGGAAGCAGCTGGCAGGGAATCGGTGTCACAGAATGCCCAAGGGAGAGACACCCTGGACATTCTCCGTCCAGGCCCTCTTGTTGAGAAACTGAGCTCCAAAGAAGGCTGGAGACTGGCTCCAAAACTAATGATACTCAGGTCTTAAACTTGGCCTGATGAAGAATAGGAAACAGTCCTAAGAACCAAGGGAAAAGGTAAAAGAATGTGTTTCTGCAGGTTATGGAACATGTGCAGAACTGGCAGAACAAATCCTCCTTCAGGCCCCATACCTAAAAAGTTCATTAAAAACAAAAACCAAAAAACCCCAAACCACCCCTCTCTTCCCAAAACAAAACAAACAAAAAAAACCAAACACCCCCTAAAGCTTAAGTTTAAAAAAAAAAAAAAAGCCTTTAACTTATTTTTGCCAAAACTTTTTTAGATCTTAAAAAAATCAGCTTTTACATCAGCCAAGTCTCCAATCTCTACCATTCCCCCTAAAATCCTTATTTCTGTAGCACTAAATCAGACTTTCCTCTGGGCTCATCCATCAGATTTCAGATAAACAATTCCATATGCACATGAAATCTGCCCAAAAGTTGCCCCAAACATGTGCTACCATGCTCTAAAGCTTTAAGATCTAGTTTAGACATTGTTGTGGGACTTACATGAAGATTATGGAAAGTCCTGTGTACTTCTGACACACAATGGGTACTTAATAAATACTGACTGACAAAAAAAAAGTGACAGCTTTTATTTCTTAATGGATGAATTTTAAAATTTTTTGGGATACCCAGGTTATAACTTTTGGGGTGATTCTTTACAATATTTCAGGTTACCATGGCTAATTTACTAAGTCTATGATGGAAAGTCTAGACCCAAGTCAAACCACAATCTGTATTTTATAGCTTAGAAATCTGAAATATCGCTGAGAAGGTGGCTCTTATTCAAAGACATTTCACATAGTCCTATGCTATAAACAAAACCTGGAAGGGGCCCACGGCTCAATTCACTGCACATATAAATACAGAAGAAATGGCTACAACATCTTCCCTTCACAGCAGGCCTGCAACTTCTGACCAAATCCAAGGACTGAGTTGTGAGCATGATTTCCCAGCTATAATGTGAAGATGGTAAGGAGGACCTAGCCACTCATGGGAGCATCTGGGAATAACATGGATGGAAAGCTAGAGAAAACCCGTTTCAAGCAAGTGTGGTAAAAGGGGAAAAAAAAAAAAAAAAAAAAAAAAGCAGATGTGGTCAAAGTCAGGGTTTAAATTTGAGAAAGGGTGAAATCAAGTGACTGCATCAGAGCTATTTTTACAAGTTTCTGAAGAGTACCAAGAAGACAGAAACCACGCCAGGCTTCTGTGGTTAAGGCTGAATGAGATGGGTGGCATGAATCACCTGGCTGGCAACTGGCCCCCAGAGAATTGTAAGAAGAGCAGACCCAGAAGCCGACATCTTCTGGCCAAGGGGGCCGAGGTGCTCCATACTGGATCTGACCACCCCTCCCTGTAGCTGAGACCAGCACAGGCCCTGTGAGGAAGATACACTGGCTGTCCCACATTCCCTTCAATGAGGTTTGCATTTCCACTTGGTTCACCTCCAACAGCTCCCCCAGATGCAGAACTGGAGAGAACCTGTCTCCTAGCAACCAGATTTCCACTCCTCCCCCTTCCCACCCAAAGCTCTTCAGGGTATTCGGCTAAGGACCAGATGACATGCAGGACAGCTCAGAGAGAGGATGGGGGCAGGTAAGGAAAGGAGGAAAGATTAGGGTAAAGAGCAGTCTTTTCCGCCACCATCCATGGCATCAACTCCCAGATATCACGGACTCACAACCACTGCTCTGGCCTCCAGGAAGCCCAGCAGCCCTGAGAAGTGGTCCCTGAGAATCACAGTGGGGCTCCCAAACTTCTGAGGAATGTCATGAGGGCCCAGAGGGCCCAGTGAGGGAACCTACAAGTCTCCAGGAGGCCACGCTGACCTGGTTAAAGGAAATTACCATGTTCTGAAAGTACTATTTACTCAGGAGAAACAAGCCCTCCCTATTGCTCCACAAAGCAATCTTCTACAATTTGCAAAAGAAAAGGGTCCCTCTCTCCCCAACATTAACACAGCCTTAACAAGCCTAACTGGAAAGCGACAGTTTGCCCTTCCAACCCTGCAGCCCTCAGGGTCTGCCTGCTGAGACCCACAGAGGCAGGATGGAGTAGTGGGCACGGCTCAGAGAGAGATGGTCCTTCCAGCCACGCCCTCCCCAACCCATGGGGGATGGTCACAGGGAGGAGGCCAGAACCTCCACCTCTCCATCCTGTGCTCTGCACTGTCACTGCTATTTGCCATAGGTCACACGCCACAGGGCCAGGCCCCCGCTGGATGCTAACACAGACACACTAAAAATAAAAAGAAGAAACACACCTGGTGGTGTTCTTCATATGGTGCTCATTCTCCAGTACTTTTCTCTCTTGTGTTTAGCCAGAGGACTATATTCTAGTGGACTTCCCGGGCTGGGGAGGGGGAGGGCACCACAGGGCATGTGGGGGGCAGTTGTGGGCCCAATACCCCTGGTCTCCTTAAGAGCAGAATGAGAGATGGAAGGGGTGGCAATGGGCCATTCAGTCCATCCGCCCCAAGTCCCAGCCTCTGCCCTGCAGCCTCAGTGCCCTTGCTGTTCGAGTGGGTTCATTTCAGACCGACTAAGCTACCGTGGTCAGAAAAGAAGTCACGGGCTCATTAGACAATCATGGACTCCAGAAAATAGCCCCTCTGCTCAGTCTGATGTCCCAGGGACTGAGGGCGGTCCTTGTGCCCCTGGTTCTGTTAGCTGTCTCCAACGGGTCTGTCAAGACATGTGGCCGAAGAGGGAGCTGGCTTTCCCCATATAGGCATCCAGGTGGCACTAGGGACAGTGGGCCAGACGTGGAGTCAGGAAACTGGAGTTCAAATTCTGTCGCAGATAGGTATTAACCATGACATTGGACATGTCACCTCACCTGTTTCACTGGCTCGGAGGGCTATCGTACACCAAGTGCTCTCCAAATCTTCAAGCCCCCAAGCGTGCCCAGGTGACAGGTGGGTGAGCCAGTTTCCTCCCCCCCAGGAGAGGCCCATCTCTGCATGTCCCTTCAGCCAGCAGACCTCCCGCCATCACAACGGCAAATAAGGAGCCAGCATGAGGGGCTGCCGCTCCCCCCCTTCTGCTGAAGGCAGAAATTAGAGGAAAATAACCAGAAGAAGATGAGTAGGGAGATGGAAAACAAGCAGCCGAGTGAACACAAGTTTGAAGATGACAGAATGCAAATCCACTATTAGTGATGTGCAGACAAGCCAGAATGGCAGTTTTTGCTCACATCTGTTTTTGACTCAGCTCAAGAGCAAAAAGGGGACATCTAAAAAAAACAGTTACCAAAATAGAAAACATTAATTGGATATACAACAGACTTTTTCTACTGCAAGCAATAAATGCATTGGCACACAGCACAGCAATCCTGAAGATGACCCGGGCTGGGCTGATCCAGGGCAGGAGGCCAGCTGCCAGAATGGGGGGCTGAGGACCTTAGACAGGGGGCCCGTAGTCTGGCTTCACTGCCTTGGACCCACTTAGAATCAGTCACCACACGCATTAGGGCCTTCTGCCTCCATGCCATCCTTCCCGGGGGCCCCTGGACCATCTGTCTCCTCTCCCTGCCTGCTACTCCAGGCCCTGATCTCAGCTCCCCATGGACCTCCCTAGCACCCATCCCCTCTGTGCCCTTTGCTTTAATGAACTCTATCAGACTCTGCCCCTCTTGGCTCCCCATCACACTGAATTCTCCCCCATCCTTTAACTCTTTCTTGTTCAGCCTCCCCGGCCCACCCACAGTGCTTGGAGAATGCCCCCGGTGTTTGGGGAATGAAGGACTGGGACACCTTTTGTCCCTCTCAGCCTTGATTTTCTCAGTGAAGCTTTCTGGGCAGCCTCAGGAGGAGATGAATCAGCCCCCAGACGCGGCCGTGGCCCTGCGCTCATCAGCGCTCCTGTCTGGAAGGCTGGCTCGACACTACGTGAACGTACTGCAGCTGGGCCAGGGAAGGCCCCACGAGCTTTTCTGGGTACTTGTGAAGCAATTCCTAGAAAAGACATCAACCAAAGCAGTTCCTGCCACCAGACAAGCAGATTCCGGATCCCATCAGGAGGACACTTGGAGGGCAGGTTCTGCAGCACCTCATCAAACCAACACGCCATTGGACCGGGTTCCATGGAAAACACTGTGCTCCCTGATGCTGCTGCCCAGCGAGGGAGCACAGACACCCAAGGCTCATGGATACACCCTGCACACGGGAGTTCCTGCCAGATGTTTGAATGAACCAAGTCCCTCTGAGGCTGCAGTGACGAGGCCGGCCCTTAACTATTAATCGTGGTGAGATGTGTCTAGGAAGGGAAGGAGATACAAGTGGTGGCTGCTCCCCATGTAACGCAGAATGTTGGCTGAGGGAAGGCCCTCAGGAAGTGGGGGACCCTGGGCTGGGCTGAGGGGAGTCCAGCTCCACATAAATGACACATGAGCCTTTCTAAATGGCAGGGCCAGGGCACTGCATGGGTGAATTATCCAGCCACCCACACCTCTGCACGATGGCCCTGCTGAGACGCTCTGGGGAATATTTATCCATACAAGTGCTAAGTGGCCACTGTGTCCTTCACAGAGGAGGTGCTCCAACTTGGGAATTCTGCCTGTCCCAGCCTCCCTAATTCCTCTTGCAGAGATCTCCCCGCTCATACCCTCCTCCCAAAGGCTGCTCTTGACAAAGGCGAGGATCATCTTTGAGAGCCATGGGCTTCTCAGGTCTGAGACATTCAGATTATGAAGTCAAATCACTGAAGACACCCAGCCAAGAAGTGAACAATCTCCACCCCATAATGAATGGAGAAGCCATGGGTAGAGCTTGTAAACTTAAG
This sequence comes from Myrmecobius fasciatus, assembly GCA_023553655.1. NCBI lineage: Eukaryota > Metazoa > Chordata > Mammalia > Dasyuromorphia > Myrmecobiidae > Myrmecobius > Myrmecobius fasciatus. The sequence continues at coordinate 6,418 of JAJPUD010020897.1, read as the reverse complement.
ACTCTGGAGGTGCAGCTGGAAGGGGCCACAAAACCAGAAATGTAGCCAGCTTCAGAGGCAAGTGCAATGCAGCTCCTGGGAACGGCCTCAGCTCTCTCTAGAAAGGGGATGAGCACTACCACGAGGCTAATTATTTGTGACCCTGAAATGCAGATGTTCATCAATAAACTTCCAATCACAGGCAGGAAAAAGCATCATTAAAGCAAAGGACAGGAGAGCCCGGGGGCCTGACTATGGCAGCCAGAGCAGAGGCGTCTCCTCTGGGAGGAGTTAGGCTCCCAACCCTGCCCCAGGAAGGGCCCCCCCCAAGTTAAGGTGCCTAGGTGGCAGGGTGTCCCTCAGAAAGCTTCCAAAGAGGGAAGAGGAGAGATCCAGCAGGAGGCTCTTCCATCAGAGAGCCCCAGGCTTGGCCTTGGGACAAGAACATCCCAACAGCACACCCACAGACCCAGCTCTCTCTGCCCGGCAGCTCACACCAAGAACGAGTCTCCCTGGCACCTACTGGTTGAGAGCCAGCCCTGAAGCTGGAGTGCATGTCCCTGAGGGCCAACCTGGGCATCAGAGACTCTGCTCCCTAGCCCAAAAGACCTATGTTCAGGGTTAGGCTTAGAAGAGCGTGCCCAAGACTAGAACAAATTACCTCAGAACCAAAATGTCCCTCCCCAAGCCATGCAGAAAGCATCCTAGCTCACAGGAACGTAGTGACCAGATGTTCTGGCCACAGCAGCACAGATCCATCATGGCTGGCTTGTGGAACCGGAGGCAGGGAGTGATGTCTGTTGGGGCCTTCTCAGGGAGACCTTCTCTAACAGCTTTCTGGTGGGGAGGCTAGTAGGGCTGTCTAAGCCAGGACATGGTAGGGTCTGTTCAAAATCCAGCTGGATGGATAAAGAGATGGACGACCTTCTCAAAACTTCCTTATTTCTCCTGTGTACACAAGCCACATCACTAAAAATCGCCTTCCCCCAGTGGCCTGCAGGGATGAACAGGAGGTCCCCCTGTCACAGTGAAAGATGCTCGTTGTACATTCACTTGTCACCATCATTTAAGGATGAGGGAAGAAGTTTCTTGGGCTCAGCACAAGAGCCACGGCACACTTTGCTTTTTGAAGCTGCTGCTGAGACCCTTGATCATACAACAATACATCACATTAGGAAAAGACCCTGGCTGAGCTGAGTGTGGCCGCTACGTGGGCAACAGTAGGAGTGGTTCCAGAACCAGAGTGGTACATGGCTCTGGAGGAGGAGAGGCAGAGCCCTGGTTCTTAGGTGGCAGGGCCTGCCCTTGCCAAGTACCCTCCTCACTCACCTGCCATGCAACAGCAAGCTGCGAGATCTCTCGGCCGGACATGCCTTCAGTCAGCCTTGCAATTTCTGAGCACTTTTTCCCATAGTCAAACTGGGCCAGCTTCAGGCGCCTGAGAAGAAGGGAGAAGTCAGTGTGGGGGCCTTCTAGGAAGCAACTGCCACTCAGGACCTCAGAGACCATTTGGGGCTCAAGATGAGACTGAGGCACATATGTGGTGGCAGAATCTGAATCCAAGCCCTTAGCCACCAGCACCAGCATCCTTATCACTGTACTGACTACTGGGCATGTTCCATCATTGGGAGGTTGGATATACACTGATGGTTCCAATGGAACCACAGTCAGTCAGTCAACAAGCATTTATTAAGTGCCTACTATGTGCCAGAAACTGTCCAATGCCAGACATTGGAGATCCAAAGAAAGCAAAAACATAGGGCATGCCCCCCAAGGAGCTCCCATTCTGTGGACCAGCTGCTCCTGAGCCCTTCTGGGCAAGACAGCAGCGAATGTGAAAGAAAATGAACATGACAGGCAAATTCCCAATTCAGGTCAAAGGAAAAACTGGGAACTTGAAATCACTGCTATTCACCTAAGGCTATTAACAAACATTCCTGAAAACCAGGACATAAAGGAAGGCCAGTAATATTCCTTAGCAGGAACAAGAACAGCCTGGGACAGGAAGGTCCCCCAACCTTGAAGAAAATGAGCATTCCCAGAGGTGATTCCCTTCCAGGTGAGGGGCCGGAGCCCATGAAGAGCAGCTCCTTCCAGAAAGGAACAAACACTCAAGAGATCCAGAGTGAGGGGCCATGGAGGAACTGTGGATTCCCGCTCTTGTCTGCTGACAGCCATTGCCACAACAACTAGAGCCGATGAGACCCCCCCCAGTAGCTTCTTTCTTGATTCAAAGCCTCTCTGTGAGGGGAGGGACACTGAGCTCACTGGTACATCCAACAATGTTTATTGCAGATTCCCCCACACAATGTCCCCAGCACAAAATCGGTGCAGTAGAGAAATGCAGCAGTGGAACTGCTAAGTGACACACCTGCTCCCCACCCCAGGGGAAGGCCTGAGCTTCCGGCAAAAGGAGTACTGACTCCCACGGACATTGGGACGGTTCTTTCAGCCTTGGGGCCAACAGACGCCTCGGCCTGAAAGGTCCAGGGGGACTGGCAGCCAAGGTAGTGAGCAGGTGGAGAGGCTGTGCTCCAGCATCATGAAGGCCGAGGGACACTGGGCCCTGCAGTGCTTGAGAGAGGGCACTGAGGGAGGCCTCGGAGGCCCGGATACTTACTGCTTCCCTTCCGTGGCTGGCTTCAGAACATACTTATCGAAGTACATCCTCACCAGGCGCTCCCGTTCTGGAAGTTGAGGCAGGTCAAAGTTGACCATTTCATCTATTCGGTCATTGATGGCCCAGTCAAACTGCTCCGGTTGGTTACTTGCTAAAACCAGCATAAACCTGTCAAAACATGCCAAAGGGGATTGCCATGAAGCATGTGTCTTCTACACCGGCTAAACACTGTCATGAACTCATCAGAACTAAAAGGTTTAATTCTAATTTTGTTGAGTGTTCCAGTCTGGGCAGAAATTCCCATTTCCCCCCAAGTCTTTCAAGCTCATTACGTACTGCAGTTTTAAGGACAGAAATTTTACTTCCAATTATTCTGCAGAGACCTCAAAGGGAGGCGGTGGTGAATGTGACCACTTTTCCCATCAACACAGGTAGAGCAATCTGCCACCCCCCCCCCTTGCCCCACCATGGCTCCTCCCAGCAGGGGCTCTTTCTGCTTGCATATGGAAAGTGTCCTAAGCTCTTGCTTCCTCCCAGTTCACTCTTCCACAAGATCTGATATCACCAATTTAATGAAGCTTTTCTCTTTGGATTAGTCTTTTCACAATAACTACTGCGATACACTTGAGCTCTTTTACCATCTGTTTAAACTAAGCCTGCAGGAGGAGGAAGACGGAATCTTTGCCTCTGGGGGTCATGTTCTCTGCTCTAAGAACCACATGGCCACTTAGCTTCTCGCAGACTTATGAACCCAACAGCCAGGACTACTGAGGCCAATTTCTTCAGCAGAACAGAATGTTTCATTCAGGCCCTGGAGAAGACCTGGTCCTGTCCTGTTGAAAGCCCAGACTATAGAAGCACTAACATTCAAGAGGCCCCAGCCTTCAGCACCCCCATCTCCCTAGGCTTCCATTGCCAGAATTGGATTCCCAGAACACCCCAGGAGTTGAGTGAGCAGAGGCAGGGGACAAACTCCAGTCTCCTTGAATCATCTCGGTTATTCTCTATGGGTTTTCCAAAAGAATGCTTTTCAGGGACACTTTAAGTTTCCAAAATGTACATCTGGTTTTAGATACCAGAGAGAGATTAAAACAATCCATGGAGTTGTCAGAGCTGTGCCCTCACTTGACAGGATTCATTGCCTGGAGGATACCAATTCTGGACACTTCTGGAATGCCTCTGGGGTGAAAGTCAAGGCAACTCTCCCACTTAAGGCTTTCTCTTCCCAACATGAGATAATGGACCAAGAAGCCAATGAGACTTCTCCTACCGAAGAGTCCTGGCCAGTCTGTCATTGGGGCACTACCTTCCTGAACAAGTCCCAGAGGTCAGTTTGCCCTCAAACTAGGCCACGACATCCAGGAGACAGGGAACAGGGATTTATTTCTTCAGAGCTCTGTGAGAAATTTCAAATGTAGCTTAATTTACAGGAATTGGAGACACTCTCATTTCATAAAAACAGAATGCATTGCTCCTTCTTCCTGGCTACACCTTCTTATAACTCATTAGCTTTAACCATAGCCCTTAGAAAAGACCACCTCACCAGCCTTCAATTACACTAACTACAAGGTGTCTTATAATCAGCTCTTCCTTTATCATTAGGGATACTGCTTAAAATGACCATTTGTTCAGTTCTTCCTATTTTCACCTGATATGGCTATAATGTTGGGAGAGCAAATGAATATAGTCCTGAGGCAGTGCTGGCTAAACCAGAGTGACTTTTACCAAGTTGCCCTCGTAACTCTTGGGGAAAACACTCCGGGAAGGATCAAGTGAAATGGCTGACCCATGCTATTCTTCCCAAGGAAGTGAGCATTAGCTCCCAGGCAGGAAAACCCAGCTGCCTGAGCCTATCTTGGAGTCATCATCACCAGCAACTCTTGAGACATCTCCCTGGCTTGCTCTGAGTTTTGTGACGTTCACAGGTATATACCTGACACATCGATCACACAGCCAGAGCCATTACAGAGCTGAGGCAAATATGCAAATACCAAAGGAGGGATACCATGGGGATGAAGAGGAACAAAGCAACAACAAGCCCCTCTTTCCTCCCCCCTCCCCCATCAAGTGCGAAGGCATTGATCACACCTGTTAGGATAGCCTGTGCACTGAATGAGACCTACTCCATGAAATTGTGTCTTTTCCCACTGATTGTTCATCTTTGGTGCTAAATGCAGCGAGAAATGAAGTCACATCCTGATTAAAGGGGAGGGGAAGATGGTGTACTTGTTAGTGAACAAGGTTTGCCTGACTAACAGGTGTGAGTGTGTTAGTGAATCTAGGTCTGTGCACATATTTTTTTGGATCAGCACCTTCTTAACCCCCAATCTTACAGTAGAATTTGAGAGCTTTCCTTTGGCTGACATAAAGTGAACCTTGTATAAGAACACAATGACTGAGAATCGAGAGCAGACCCTGTGAACGTTGGCCAAACGGGAGATGGATTTTCCACCCTTTCTGCATCCTTACTTGTTGCTGTGCTGGCCTGTCCGATGAAGGAATGCATTCAGTGTTGCCCGAAGGTCTTCACTTATTTTCTCCTGCAAAGATGCAGTTCAGACAGGTGTCAACCACACAGGATGTGGGCAGGCTACGAATTCTAAAAATGGCACGACTAACTGACTTTATATTTGAATTAAGTACTGGTGGAAGTCCCTGAAAGCCCATCCCTGGAAAGCCAATGAAAAAACAAAAACAAAAAAAACCAAACAACCCCCAAACAGGAAGGTGATTACCAATCAGAAAGATCCTAACCACACTGTCCTGAGAGTATGACCCAAGTTAATACGATAGGTAAAGCTATTGTTTCCAAATCTCCCACTCTCCACACCCCCAACACAAGAACAACACAACCTGTAAGTTGAGAGCTTTATTAAAGCTCTCTCCTACACACTGGAAGGACTGTCTTGGGGAAGAAGAGGGCCCCCACAGGTCTGTTAGGCCCCAAAAAGCAGGACAAGGAGGAGCAAGGCAGGGAACTTCTGCCAAACTACTCTCCAATCTTAATAAATCTGTTTTCCCATTTTCTGAATACCAAGTTATGGGGTTTAGATGTTTCTGCTTCTTCGTTGTATTCTATTTTTTAACCAGTGACAAACGATTCTGACACTTGCTGCTTTCTAGTACAACTTGAGATCTACAAGTGTTGGGCCCCTTTCATTCCAACTTTTCATTCTTCCCTTGAGATTCTGAGTCTTTTGTTCTTTCAATGGAATCCTAGTATTTTGTCTCGCTCAACAGTATCCTTTGTACAGACAGCATGTACTCAAATCCATAAATTAGTTTGGCATCATTTTGGCACAGCTTAAACATAAACACTGAACATCCAGTTATCTGCGTTATTCTTTATTTCTTCAAAGAGTATTGATCATTTGTATCTATCCTAGTCTTGCACGTGTATTCAAAGGCTGACCCCTTGATGTTCTATGCATGTTGTAGAATGAGATTCCTTTTTCTCTTCCCCCTTCAATTTTGTTATTGCCATACACAAAAATGCCACTTTTAAAAAGTTAATTTCCTCTTCTGCTATCTTCCTTCAATCAGTTTCTTTACTGATTCTATAGGGTTTTCTAAGAAAATCATCAGGTTGTCATCATCAGTAGGTATTGATGTTTTTACCTTTAATTTCTTTCTTTTGCATTACTGTGGTTAACATTTCTAGAACTGTGTCAAATACTGAGCACAAGGGATATTTTTATTTTATTCATATTAAATGGGAAAGCTCCATATAGTTCTACAGGCTTTTATTTTAGATGTGTCTAATATGATAATAAAAAAAAAAATTGCTACATTTTGTGGGGGTTTTAAAGAAACAAATTC
>JAJPUD010020896.1:11628-22971 GCA_023553655.1 Myrmecobius fasciatus | reverse complement strand
GAAAACCATATACACCCAGAGAGAGGGATATGAAATATGGACCACAACATAACATTTTCATAATCTCTATTGATGTTTGCTTGCATTGTGTTGCCTTTCTCTGGTTTTCTTTTTTTTTTCTTGTAGATAGGATTTTTCTTACACAACTCGTCAACTATTATTACATGATTAATATGTAGTGGACTTCCTGCCATCTAGGGGAGAGGAGGGGACTGGGGGTAAAAGTTTTAATGGAGAGCTTTGTAAAGATCAATGCTGGGGAACTACCCATACATATGTTATACAAATAAAAAGCTTTAATGAAAAAAGTGACTTAAATCATTATTGATCAGAGGAATAAAATTTAAAACAACTGTTACAACTTCACACCTATTAGAAGAGGAACATGATAATGTTGGAAAAGATGGATGAAAATTGGAATACTCATGCATTGTTGGAAATTGGCGTTGTAAAGTGATACAACCATTCCAGAGAGCAATTTGGAATTATGCCAAAAAGCTATAAAACTGTGCATACCCTTTGACCCAGCAATACCACTACTAAATCTATATTCCATATAATTCATAAAAAGGAGGGAAATGACCCAGATCTACAAATATCTATAGCAACTCTTTTTGTGGTGGCAAAGAATTGGAAATTGAGGAGCTGCCCATCAATTAGGGAATGGCTGAACAAATTATGATATATTAATATAATGGATTAATACTGTGATATAAGAAATGATGAGGTAGCAGATTTCAGAAAAACCAAGAAAATCTTACATGAACTGACAGTGAGTAAAGTGAACAGAACCAAGAAAATATTGTATACACCTACCATGTGCAATGATTAATTACAATATACTTAGCTCTTGTTAAAAATACAATTATCCTAGACAATTCCAAAAGACTTATCATGGAATATACTATCCATATACTAAGAAAAAAATGTGGAGATAGTATGCAGATCAATGCATACTCTTTTCAGTTTTTTGTTGATTTTTTTTCCATTTTTTCTGATTATTCATTCATGACTAACATAGAAATATGCTTATGTAATTGCACATGTATTAGTTGTATCATATTGCTTGCCATCTTGTGAAAAGAGGATGCAAGGGAGTCTTTTACCACTTTGATACTTAGCAGTAGTGACCTGGATGTAGAAATGGACAAATGGATAGGAAAAAAAAAACAAAAGAGACAAGTGTCAAAATATCATGAAAATATCAAGACTAGGATAATAAAGAATGAAAAAAAAAATGTCAAAGGCTGCTGAAAGCTCAAGAGTTCTGATCTTTTAGAAAAGACAGTTACCTCCTTTTTTGATTAACTTGACAATTAAGAGATCACTGGTAACTTTGGAAAGAATGAGGAGAGAGAGCAAGAGAGAGAGAAAGAGACAGAGAGACAGAGACAGAGCTAGAGACACAGAGAGACACAGAGACAGAGGGAGACAGAGACAGAGACAAAGACAGATTAGAAAGACATAGTACCAAATCACCACTATACCACTAGTTGAACAGTCCTAGTCAAGTCATTTAACTCCATTTATCTTCAGTGAGCTCCTTGAGTAAGTTCTTCCTAGATGGATTTCAATCCAAAATATCCAGAAGTAATTCTGTACTGATTAAATTATAACTCCTTTTCTGTACTTCTTTTATATTAGTAGTTTTTAAATGGACATAAAACTGAAGGTGTCACAAAAGACAGAGTAGTTTTTAATGCCACAAGTCTTTAGATAAATAAAATACTGCTTTTTCCTCCTTTTCTCTTCAGCTTTCTTTTTTCCCCCTACACTCATGTTTTTAAGTGCGAACCACTCTGGTACCCTTTTTGTGAAGTCACTGTTAATAACTCAAGACTGATCATGATCCATGAAAACTCCAAGACAAGAATCAAGTATGTAACTAATGACACATGAAATTTACCATGGAACAACAAGATGATTCTGTGATATAGTTTAAAATTAAAAGACAGAGACTTATGAGAAAACCAATAAGCCTATAGTGAATAATGGAAGAACAATACACTAATAGATTTAGAGTTGAAAAAGAACTCAAGCCCATTGAGTCCAAATACTTTTTGTTCTTTTAGCAGAGGAGGAAATTGAGTCCTAGAAACATTAAGTGGTTTTTCAGTGAGTGTACAGGACTTGGTAATGAGGCAGATAATATTCTGATTTTATAAAAGAGTCATTCAAAATGAAACATATTCACCTGTATTGTTGGAAAAGGACACTGGAAGCATAACTTCATTGTTATAGCATCATACAGGAATTCATCAATTAATTAAGAAAAGTGTCTACTATTTTACTCTAGAACTAACTTTCTTTAAAAAAAATACATAAATGACAAAACTAATATTTTGGTTATTTCTATCATTATTGCAATATACTTTTTGTTCCTCTTTTGGTTAGCTTCATTCCCTTATTATACATAGAACAATTTCTATGTGCACATATATTATTGGCATTTTAAAAACTAAATCATCAGTGTTATATTTTGATCCACAAGAAGTAAATATAGTTCAGGAACAAATTCTTTCTATGCTAATAAGTTTTCTCCATTAATGGCAGGTTCATTCACCTAATATATTAATAGCCTAGAGAGTTATTTCCCTTTCACTATGTAACAACAAACCTCAAACTTATTCTCACATATCTTGTTTGATTGGATTGTCATCATATTTGCTTTTTTTTTTACCATTGCAAAACCAGATAATTTCATAAATATTTCTATACAATGAGAGTATTTAAGAGTCAGCTGGAACCAATACATTTTCAGTTTGAGAATTTGTACCAAAGAAATCAGCAAATGCAATAAATTGGGACTTGATTTATTATTGTGTTAACTGTCTAAATTTAAGAAAATAATAGCAAAAATGTTAATAATGCAGCTTAAATTTGAAAATGGTTTGTGAATATATGTGTATATGTATGTGTATGCACACACACACACACACACACACACGCAAAATTTACTACCCTATCTCTTTATATAGGTCAATTTCTATCTATAAATAGAAACTTATTATTATAATAAATTTGCTCCTAGACAATTTTTTTTCTTTTTTTCTCCTGAGGCAATTGGTGGTAAGTAACTTGCCCAGAGTCACACAGCTAGGAAGTGTTAAGTGTCTGAGATGAGATTTGAACTCAGGTCCTCCTGACTTTAGGGCTGGTGCTCTATCTACTGTGTCACTTAACTTCCCCCTAGGCAGTTTTTCTATCAAGAAAAGCATGTCTCTACTCAAATAAATTTCTTGAGTGGGTGCCTTTACATATGCACATTTTTTCAAGACCATAACTATGAAATTAAAAAAAAATAAAGTGCAATAGTTTTGTAAAGGCCAAGGATCTCTAAATTCTTAAGATTATTCATTTCCCTCAAAATGAGGATATATCCATATTATATCCATATTTTTTAAATTATATAATATATGTTTGTTAATAATTAGGTATGTTATGAAATATAGACAAAAGATTTTTAAGGAATATGGTAGAAATAAAATAATATTTGATCCTACAGTCAGTAGTAATATCCTAGAACTTAGTGAGTTGAAGACTCACTATAACATAGGCAATTGTGTGATGGATGGGCTGAAAAGCAATAAAAGATACAAAACAGGGGACCCAAATAGAAGATTATTATTCCAGGTGAAAATTGATGTGTCTTGGGGCAGCTAGGTGGTACAGTGGAGAGAGCACCAGCCCTGAAGTCAGGAGAACCTGAGTTCAAATCTGGTCTCAGACACTTAACGTGCCCTAGCTGTGTGACCCTGGGCAAGTCACTTAACCTCAATTGCCTCAGCAACAAGCAAAAAAAAAAATTAATGTGTCTGAATTTTGGTGGTGGCCAGATTAATGGAAAATAACATACTTATGCAAGATGTGGGTAGAATTGGCAGCTGATTGATATATGACAGAAGGGAATATGAATAATAGAGGATGACATTGAGATTTCAAACTTGAATGGTTGGAAAAATGATTACTAGGACAATCATAAGGCATTCTGTATAGAAGATGGGAAGGGTTGCAGATAGAATAATATAATGAGATTTATAATGCAATTCACAACCCATCTATTTGTACTCTTTCTCTGTGACTCTGTTAAAAAGTGTGTATGGGGGCTGTGATTGATCAGAACCCAGATTATGCTCTTTGAGAAATATCTGCTGTGGTTAAAAGGTATATTGGTTATATTGAAAGAGAATAGTGTGGTCATGAAGACTTTACTTTCATAGCTACTGGAGATATATGAATTATGATTAGGTTAAAAAATAGCTCAGGGGTCTAATATATTATACAACTACACTTCTGTCAAGACCCCAACATTATATACCTGTGCTATAGATAAGGAAACTGAAGGTAAATGAAAATCATACTCTTAATATTATCATTACCTTTAGAGACCCATTATTTTACTTATGGATAATAGTTATATTAAATGTTTGAGCATCTTTTTCTTAATGACAAAATAAAGTAATATAAAAAAATAAAGCAAATATGAGAACTTTGATTAGATATTCTAAGACACAAGGCAAAAATTTGATGGAGAAATTAGGGCAGTATCGAAGTGTACTAAGACTTATGCCAACTATTCCAATATGCTTTTGAAGTCACTTTCAATTCATATGTGAGATGAATATTCTTAAAGATTAAAATCATACAATAGCCATTATCTTACTGATACTTTTGTTAAAGTGATATTTTACAATTAAGCAAAATAACTTGGATTTCAATTTACAATTATAGAAAAGATGTTTCATTAGGTAAAATGTATATATCAGGCCTTTTCAGATTTTGATGAATTATGCTGATCTTCCATCTTTGAAATGTGTCCTTTAAAAAATAGCAAACTGAGTGTGCTGGCACCAACTAGGCTAAAGTTAAAATATTCTCAGAGGAAAACAGTGTTTGTTGTAAAAAGCAACTTTGCATATTAGCATTTTGAAACAGGAATGACCTAGAAGGAAGAGTGCTCTTTAGCATATTGATTATTTCTAGCTATAAGGAGTTAGAAACTCTTTGTCACAAAATCAACCCAGCATAAGTTCCAGATGTACAGCTCTCAGTATCAGAGGGAGAATTCAAATGATATTATTGGTAACTTCCAGAAGTGATTGTGTAATAATGACTTGCAGGCACTCCTGTGTGCATGAATACAAAATTTTGTATCTGTAGTAATTAATTTTTATAGATCCATGAATAATAAGTTGAAACATGCTGAGGAAAAAGGAAGAGAATATGAAGATGTCTGAATTCATATAATTAATTGTATTTTTTTTCTTTGCTGAGTATACAGAGGTTCTATAGAAGTTCAGATTAAGATAAGAAGTTCAGAATTAAGATATGTGTCAAATCTCATGGAAATGACAATTTATTGCGATACTAAGGTAAAATCTTTGATTGACTATTGACTTTCCATATTTTTTCACTCTTGAAATATCTAGTTTATTTAAAATAAATATATTAAACTTGTTCCATATTAATAAAACTTTGGATTTTTTCCTACTCAAGCAGTGGTCTCATTTATGCCTCTTCAATATTTCTGCCAACAGCTGTGCTCAGGTTCCTCAAAAATAATAAAAAATAAATGAATAAATAAATAAAAGTTTTTCTTTAAATATTCTAATCTATGCACTTTCTCATTTTTCTCCTTTCATAATCAACTCCTGGAAAAATTTGAAAGGGTTTCAGTGTTCAGCGTTCTCTCTTTTCTTCTAACCCTTCCACTAGGTTTTCTGACCACTTTAGAGATATGCTGATTCTCTACATTCCTTTGGAAATGTTACTCATGCCCAGAGATTGGACTGGTATGTATGCTAATGATTCTTTAATCTTTCTCTGGGTAAATTAGGTGTCACATATACAGCACTATGTCTGGTATTAGGAAGATTTCAGTTCAAAGACAACTCCAGACACTAATTCTGTGATCTCTAGGAAGTAATTTAACCATGTTTTCCTCAGTTTCTTTGAATGTAAAATGGCCTGGAGGAGGTAATGGCACACCCCTCCATTATCTTTACCAAAAAAAAAAAAAAGGAGGGGGTCACAAAGAGTCATACTATTAAAATGATAACAAAACTTAACTTTAAAATAATTGTTTTAACTCTATATAACATGTCTCCACCTAAGTATCCTTCTGACACATTAACCTTGCTACACATAAAATGAATCACTCATTTTGTCTTCTAAAAAAGGTCCTCACTTCAGGCTTTGTTGATTTTTTCTGTAATACTTTCCAGTCTCCCAGATTTTCAATCTTCTTGCTAGTTTTTCCCCTTCCTCCTCCCTTACCTCTCATTATCTAATCATTTGTCAAGATTTGTAGATTCCAGCTCTATAAAATTATACATGTCTACCTTTACAATTTCTATTCTAATTGCCACCACCTTAACATAGTTCTCCATTATGAATTTAGTGAACTATTGTGAAAGCTTGCTTATCTTTCTTCCCATTGTCATTTTCCTGAAGCTCAAAACCACCTAATCTTAATATTGTTTTAAAAAAATGTAACAGCAGAAAACAAAAACAAATATATATATATATATATATATATATACATATATATATATATATATATGGTTTTTGTCATGTCACTTTCTTACTCAGAAACTTTAAAGATACCCTTATGTCTACTGAGTAAAATTTGGTCTCTTTTGCTCATTATTCTTGATATTTATCTTTCCATACATAGCCTCATCCTTCCAAACAGTCTCATATTGTTGCCATTAATATTCTCTATGTCAAACAGGACAATCAATATAAAACATATCTTGTGTTTTCTGTCTCATGTTTTGAATATTTGAATATACTACCTTGCTTATATTATTCTTTAAATGCCAGTCCAAATGCTTCCTTTTCCAAAATTTCTTTATTGATCTGCTTTACTGATATTAACTTTTCCCTTTGTGCCTAAAGATGCTTGTATAACATATTCTTTGAGGTATCTCTTTGGAGGTCTTTAAAAAAAGCTGTATTATGCCTAGTAATTTTTTGATGTCCTTTCTAGCACATCTCAAGAGAATACATCCTTGCAACAATGAAAAAATGTGATTCAGAGCCTGTGTCTCTTAAGGCCAAAACTACCCTCCCGCCCATCTGCACTCTTGATTCTCTTGTCATGATCTAATTTGGTTGAACACTAAATTTCTGAGTACCAGAAAACTGCTATGTCAGATGAAAAACAGTGATAAAGTTCTCACCAATACCTAGAACTTATTTTCATGATCCTGAATCTTGACCTGTTTCTCTCTTGTAACTTCCTACTCTTCATCTCTTCCCTTCATTTCATATAAACCTATTTAATACCTTAACATTCCTGTCTAGGATCTTGACACCCTATTTATGTAGTTCATCCTCCTCACTCTAAGCCAACTTTCTTTTCTTCTCATTTTTAATCTCATAGTTTATCAGTTAAAATATACTTATTATCTACGCTTAAATCACTTGTCTTTTTGTTCTAACACTAGTAACATCTAGTTAAACCCCAAACCTGGGTTACTTTTATTTACTGCCTTTTCCATTTCTATTCCAGTACTGCCAAATACTACTAGAGGAACTTATTCAGTTGGGTCCAGTAGGACCACATAGTAATTAATATTGCAACCTAATAGACATCTTTTTATTCTTCCTCTTTTAACTGTAATAGTCTCTGCAAATTCTGAAAACTTTTCCTCTCTTCTCAATCCAAGTGTGGTACTTACTATACCCTCTCTCAATAAAGTTCTTTAATTCCTATTGGTCATTTTTATCTCTCTTCTCCCCTACTCCTTACCTCAAAATTGCCCATAAAATGGAATAAAAATATCCCAAAAATCAATCCTACAATATGTTGTTTACAAGAAACACATTTAAAACGGAGAGATACATACAGAGTAAGGATAAAACACTGGGGCACAATTTATTATGCTTCAGCTGAGGAAAAAAAAAGATCAGAGTTAGCAATTATGATCTCAGATAAAGGAAAAAGTAAAAATAGATCTAATTAAGAGATACAGAAGAAAAGTATACCCTCTTAAAGGATACCATAAAAAATTGTAGTATTGATACTAAATGTATATTCACCAAGTTGTAAAGCATTCAAATTCTTAGAAAAGATATTTCACCAATTACAGGAAGAAACAGACAGCAAAATGATTTTCCTTTCAGAATTAGACCAAAGAACCACTGATAACCCTAAAATAAACAAGAAAGAAACTAGGATGGTTAGTAGAATCCTAAAAAAACCTAGATTTTATAGATCTTTGGAGAAAGATGAATAGGAAAAGAAAGGAACACATCTTTTTCTCAGTAGTACATGACACCTATAAAAAAAATGACTACATATTAGGGCATAAAAGCTTCACAATCAAATGCAGAAAGGCAGAAATAATAAATGCTTCCTTTTTAGACTACCATGCAATAAAAATCATTTTCGATAAAGCGGCAGGGAAAGATCAACTATAAAACAATTAGAAATCAAAAAATCAAATTCTAAGTAATAAATGGATCAAAAAATAAATCACAGAAAATATCCATAATTACATCCAAGATAATGACAATAATGAAACAACATGGCAAAACCTATGGGATAACAGCCAAAGCAGGAAATTTTATATTTCTTAATGGCTACATGAATAAAAAAGAGAAAGAGATGGTGAGTGAATTGGGCATGCAATTAAAAATGCTAGAAAAAGAGCAAATTAAAAATGCCCAATTGAATACCAATATAGAAATTATGAAACTAAAAGGAGAAATTAATAAAATTTAAAATAAGAAAATTATTGAAATAATAAATAAAATTGAGTTGATTTTATAAAAAAAAAACAACAAAATAGATAAACTTTTGGTTAATTTGATTTAAAAAAGCAAGAAAGAGAACCAAATCACCAGCATTAAAAATGGAAAGGATGAATTTAGCACCAATAACAGTGAAATTAAAGCAACAATAAGTAGCTATTTTGCCTAAATGTATGGCAGCAAGTCTGGCAATCTAATGGAAATGGATGAATATCTACAAAAATATAAATTGCCCAAGTTAACAGAAGAGGAAATGAATTATTTAAATACTCCCATTTTAGGGGGAAAGATTGAACAAGCCATTAATGAACTCCCTAAAAAAATCCCCAAGGCCAGATGGATTCACAAATGAATTCTACCAAACATTTAAGAAAAATTAATTTCAATACTATGGAAACTGTTTGAGCAGAGCCAAGATGGCAGAAGCGGACACCATTCTCTATGACCTCCTCTGACGTTCTCTCAAATCATCAGCAGATTAAGCCTCTAAACTAGTTTTAGAGTCAAAGCACCCCCAAATACTTGGAGTACAACACATTCCCAGAAGAAGTTACCTTGGAAGAACTTCAGAACAGGTTTCATTCAAACAGGCAGAGGGATAATCTGCCAAGTTCAGAACACCACATGGAAAGACTGGGGCAAGAAGCCCGGCCAAAAGTCAGAGTATTGCAGGTTTCAAGAACCTGGGAATCTTCGGTGAGCCTCTGAGACTACTCTGTCCTGGTTGCAAGCAAGTGGTTCTGCAAATTTGCCTTTTGTAAAAGGTAAATTTTAAGCCACTGAGCCTGGGAACAATGCCAGACCTAGACCTAGATGGGATTACCCAGCACAGGAAACCAATCAGCAGAATTGCCCCAGGACAAATTAAAGTAGCTGTTCTTACTTTGCTTTGAACAGACCTCAAACCTTAAAAAAAATGAAAAACAAAAACAAAAACAAAAAAAAACAAAACAAAACAAACAAACAACAAAAAAAAAAAAACCCTTTCACCATAGACAGCTTTTATGGAGAGAGAGAGAGAACAGACCTCAACCCTGAGGATCCTAAAGGCAAAGCAACTCCAGATCAAGCCACAAAGGGAGACATGAGCCAGTCCCAATTTCACGAGGCTTTCTTGGAAGATTGCATAAAGAATCTTAAAAGAGAGTTAGAAGAAAAATGGGGAAATTAAATGAGATCATTGAAAGAAGGGATGGAAAAAAGTATAAAATGCCCTACAAAAGAGATATGAAAAATGAAATTCACTGAAAAACAAAATTTGTGAAATAGAAAAAGAATGCAATGCACAAAAAATTCAATTTAGCAATTACAAGAGGAACTAAAAAAGTAATTGAAAAAATCATACACTAAAAATAAGAATTAAACAAATGACATGAATAATTCAATAAGACTTCAAGAATCAGTAAAACAAAAACAAAAAAAGGAAAAAAAATAGTAGAAAATATGAAATATCTCCTAAGAAAAACAACTGGCCTGTAAAATAGATCTGGGGGAGACAATGTAAGAATTATTACACTTCCTGAAAGCCATGATAAAAAAAAGAACTTGGACACTATCTTACAAGAAATCATAAAATTGCCCTGATATTTTAGAATCAGAAGATAAAATAGCCATCTAAAGAATTCACTGATCACCTCCTGAAAGACACGAAAAAATTAAATGCCCAAGGAATATCAGGGATGGATTTCAGAGCTATCTTCCAAGGAAAAGATGTTACAAACAGCCAGAAAGAAACAATTCAAATACTGAGGAGGCACAAAAGGCTGGGTGATAGATAACCCAGGATCTATTGACTTCCATCATAAAGGATTGAAGGGCCTGGAATCTATATTCCAAAATGCAAAGGAAGTTGGATTACAGACAAGATTATAAGCTATCCAGCTAAAATGAGCATTATCTTTCAGGGAAGAAGATATACATTTAATGATCTAGGTGAATTTCACCTACTTCTAATGAAAAGACCAGATCTGAACAAACAAAAAAACAAACAAAAAAAAAATTTGACCTCCAAACACAAAATTCAAGAGAAACATAAAAAAGGTAAAAAGGAAATAACTCTTGAGAACTATACTTCTATTATGAGAATAGAGAATGCAAATGTAATTTGATTTTATTGTGATAATATGAAAAAGAAACTAAAGGTAGAAAGGGGATCATAATGGAAAAACAGGAAAAGGAGGTAAAATAAGGGAAAGTACATCTCATGAATAGGCCAAAAAAAAAAAAAACTATTTTAATATTGAAGAATGAGCATGGTGTGATTCTTACTCTTAACAGATTTGGCTCTAAAAGATCATATCAAATATATTTGGTTTCACAAAAAAACTTGTCTCATCTTATAGGAAAGTGGGAGGGAAAAGAGGAAAAGAAAGGAAAGATTAACAGAAGGGAAAATAGAAAAATTAAGGGAAAGGTGTAAAAAAGGGGGAGTAGCTCTAAAGGGAGAGGACTGTTTGAGGGAGGTGGTCATCAAAAACAAAATACTGGGGAGGAGGTAAGAGGGAAAGGGGAAAGGGAAGAGAAAAACATAATTTTCGGTAAATAAGATGGCAGGAAATACAGAATTAGCTATTTTAACTGTGA